>VOQK01042759.1:25024-40088 GCA_015052645.1 Benitochromis conjunctus | reverse complement strand
GTCAGTACGGTGTTGCGCAGACCCGGCGTAGGGCCATCATCCTGGCTGCTGCACCTGGAGAGAAGCTGCCCCGCTATCCTGAGCCTCTGCATGTGTTTGCCCCCAGAGCTTGCTCTCTCAGCGTTGTGGTGGGTGAAAAGAGATACGTCAGCAATGTCACACGGTAATGTAACCCCTTTCCTCTACTGTGTTGCTTATATTGTATTTTTAGGTTGCAAGTCTTTCTCCCAAGACATTAAAGCCTCATTGTCACTCTAAAATTTCTGTCTACAGAGGAAATGGTGGAATCTACAGAACGATCACTGTCAGGGATACCATGTCTGACCTGCCAGAGATTCGCAATGGTGCATCTGCATTGGAGATTTCCTACAATGGGGAGCCCCAGTCTTGGTTCCAGAGGCAGATCAGAGGCACACAGTACCAGCCTATCCTCAGAGATCATATCTGCAAGGTGAGTTGTAGTGTTCTTGTTAGTTTGCTCTTTCAGTCACTAAATAATACATTTATGACATAAGTTAAATTTCTGCGTTACAGGATATGAGTGCTCTGGTTGAGGGTCGGATGCGTTACATCCCCTTGGCGCCAGGCTCCGACTGGAGGGATCTGCCCAACATCGAGATCCGACTGAAGGATGGCACCCTGACTAAGAAACTGCGTTACACACATCATGATAAGAAGAATGGGCGTAACGGCACCAGTGCACTCAGAGGTGTTTGCACTTGTGCAGGAGGTATGCAGGTCTTTACAACTTTTTATTTTTTTTTTTATAGAGCTTCTCCATCTGGAATACATCTCTTATGCTTTCCATGCGTATGTTTTTAGGGAAGCCTTGTGACCCTGCAGACAGGCAGTTTAATACCCTGATCCCCTGGTGTCTGCCCCACACTGGGAACCGCCACAATCACTGGGCAGGACTCTATGGCAGGTTGGAGTGGGATGGTTTCTTCAGCACAACAGTCACCAATCCTGAGCCAATGGGCAAGCAGGTACATAAGATTGTTGTTTATTATTAATCATTTCAGTTTGTTTACTTGGATTTACATTAAACATTCCTGCAAATTTCTTTAATAAAGGAGTGAAAAAACATCAGAAGAGTACTTGCATTTAAGTCTTGAGCTGATTTGTATTTCAGGAGATGGTTTACACTTCTTAAATGAAATAAACTGATGACCTTTTGGCTCTCTTGATTACAGGGCCGTGTACTCCATCCTGAGCAGCACAGAGTTGTCAGTGTGAGGGAGTGTGCACGCTCTCAGGGGTTCCCCGACACCTACCGTTTCTTTGGAAACATCCTGGACAAACACAGACAGGTACGATCTTGATGTCAGACTCAGAATACTTTTATTAATCCCTGAGAAATTTGTGGTTACAGTTGCTACAAAGAGGCTAAGAACAGTAACAGTGACTTTGCTACGAGTTTTAGTCACACCATCGTACAAGTCGCGTGAAGGATGACTATTTGCTTTCAGGAGATACTGCTTGGTCAGGCCTGCAGAGACGTTTTAACAGGAATGTAGCACAATGTAAACGTGAAAACGGTGCCTTGTTTCAGTTTTAGTACAGAAACATCTCTCCCTGCTTCTTGCCAAGTAATTGCTTCTGATTCCTCCCAGGTTGGAAATGCTGTGCCCCCTCCACTCTCTAGGGCCATTGGGTTTGAGATTAAGAGGTGCATCATGGAAAGGATGAAGGAAGAACAAGCATCAGGTGATTTATAGTTTAATCTTATGATTGTTGCATTCAAATCTTAAACGTCAATCCTTATTAAAGTTTTGGGGGGCTTTGTTTTTTGTTTTCCTCCACAGAGAACATTAAACAAGAGAAGATGGAGCTCTCTGATTAAGCGTGTAAAGTTTTCATGAAGAATCACTTCTGCAAATCCTGATGCTGGTGAAATGATTTCTTCTAAATAAGTTGCGTTTTAATGGTGTCACCAAGTGGCCACTAAGGATTTTCTATGTAGTTCCATTCCACATTGAGTTTTAAATGTGCTTTTAATCATGACGTTGTTGTTGCTGTTGTTGTTAAATGTTCACCTAATGTGGGATAAATTGTATGTAGTTTTTATATGTAATATTTCAAATAAATCTTATGAAATTCTACTTGTTGTTTTCATTGTTGTGAATGTACAGCAAGAGTTTGATCAATGTGACGAGAATCAAACAAAGTGGTGGAAAAACCTCATCCCTTTTTAATCTGAAACATTTTGTAAATGAACCTTAAATCAGTGAATACTAGAAGTAAAAACATGCATGTTTATACTTCAACTGCTTAAAGTCTGACCTGTACAGCAACCTCTGTCCTTGAGTTACTTTCACCACCACCTTCGCTGTTGTGAAATCTATTTGGGGTTACAAATGCATTAAAAAATAAATTATGCATACATACAGGGTCACATATTACAAGACTTTAAAATATAAATCCTACAAGTGTCACTACTGGGTGGTACTTTTTTAATGTACTCCCTTATCATCTACAAAACAGTGAAACTGCAGCTTTTTAACTGGTCCCAATAAACGGGAGACCAACAGCTTGTTGACTTTGCAACCAGTCTTGTATGCCAGGCATGATGGTCATACAGAGAAGGAACCTTATACTTACAAGAGAAACATGCATTCTAATCTAACACCCATTCATTACGTCAATCAAAAATTAGGGCTTGAGGACTGTGATTTGAAACCTTTTAGATTTGCAATGAGACTTTTCCAGATATTTGCAGATTGCCTGCACTAAAATTCACACAACTGGTACAAAAAAGTCCATAAGTGGAGCAGGGCTCCTTCTCTTTCTGGAGATTTGCAGAAGTAAGAGGGTTTTCAGAGAGACAGGCTGCTGGTGTTAAATTAAAACAACAGACAACGCAAATTTTTTTTCTTTTTTTCTTTTTTCTTTTCACAAGTCTAGTCTGGCTTTTCTGACTTCTCCTTTTTTTTTTTGAACAGGACAGCAACACTGACCTAAAGAAGACTTAGTGTATCAGCATCTACCAAAATATTGATCGGTTAGTCTCAGACTCTGGAGGAGCGGAGGAAAGTTCTGAACTTTGATGTACTTGCGAACACAACTGTTGAAGCCATGATGTGGCCCTTCATCTTCAGCTGCTTAATCGCATGCACAGGTGGGTGTGGCTTTGTTATATAGTTACCATATTATATTTCTATAGTTTTAACACAATGTCCAGTTCCTCTTCAGGAGAAAACCTTCAACCACATCAGTACATGAGCATTGGTCATAAGCTTTTTACTTCTTCAGTTTAATTTAAATCCACTTTATAAAGTCGTTATCTAAAATCTTTAGCATTTATCACACGGAGTCTTTCTAGCGTAAAACTGCTGCCTCTATGAACCAACAAACAAAAAAAGCCTAGCAGCTGTTATATTGTAGATATTGTCCTATTATTATTTATTTATTAAAACGGAAGGAAGTTTTACATTCAATTTTCTTGTGAGGGTGTTACTTGGTGAAACCATGATGTGGTTCTTAATTTTGAGCAGTTTCGTTGCATTGATAGGTAAAGCTATTTTGTTAAAACTACCATAATATCTTTTTTGTTGTAATGTAATCATATAAAACTCATCTGGTATGATTTTTTTTATTTATTTATTTAATTTAATTTCAGGCCCATTTCTTTAGGGGACGAACACTGAAAGTACAACGCTCCAGTTTTAACTACTCCATTTATCATTTTAACTGTTATTAATGCAAATAAATTGTATTTATTGGAGCCTAAACATGCTCAGAAACTTGTATTGAGCACTCAACTGTGGAATTAGTGGTAGGTCTGGTTCATTCCTACATTTCAGAATCAGTTCAACGTGGTAACATTTATTCTTTTTTATTTTCTATGATTTGATCATTTCATCTGAAAGAGGGCTTGTTAAATTATTAGAAAAATGTACTGGTTAAACTGAGGATGTTATGCTATAACAATTATGTTGGGGTTGCTACACATTACCATTATTTTTCTTAAAAGTAATGCAGTATGTTAGTTAATTACTCAACAGAGAAAGTAATTATTTACTCACTTGTTTCCTTACCACCTTAATTACACCTTCCTATGTCTCGTTGCTGGCACTGCGGGTGCTTGTTACTAGGTGCTGCTGGTACTACTGTTCACGGTGCAGCTAACATGTCCGTTAATTTGACACATTTTGCTGCATCGATTTTTAGCTTCTTTTTTTCTCTCAGCTTTTCAGCTCCACCCTTTCGCCACTGTTTCCACACTAAACTCTGCTCTACACGGTGCGCAAGCGCAAAGCAAAAGTAGGAGAGGGCTAGGTTGGGTTAAGAAATGACCAACAAAGTTATCAGAAATACGCTGTTACATTCTAACTCAGTTAAAAGGTATTATATTCTGACAGAATCTGCAATAGAGGATGTTAAGATCACACAGAGTTGTAGAGTTCATTCGTATGATGACACATCTGAATCTCAAACCCAAACAAATCTTCAAGAGTCACCAATATTGATCCCCAATAATATTATTTACATAATTTAGCGTGGCTTTTTTCATCACTTTGGACATTTGGTATCCTCCTCAAGGTTTTTGCAACAGTAAATCTTGCTGCTCCAGGTCTGTTAGCCACAGTTCACAGTAAAACATTACCAGCTTATGTACATTTGATAGTTTTTTTTTTGTTGTTGTTGTAAGATTCTGTTTGGCTATATGACTATAAGTTAAGCTTTGCTGTATCATTCTAGGAGAGCCTGTGAGCACTTCCTGTCCGTTAGAAATTAGCCCTCCTATGGTTGTGGTAAGGTTTGGAGACTCCTTATCAGCCAACTGCACCTCATCATCTGACCAGACTGATGGAATGGGCTGGGAGTCTCCATATGGAGGAGTGGACCTTACCTACAATGTCTCTTCTGTTCCTTTTAAAATTAACTCTGTGCCAGCGTGGGAGATTGATCCAATCTGTTTTATGAATCTCCGTAATGATGATCAGTGTACAGAAGTGTTACCAGTCACTGTTTATAGTAAGTAGCCTTACCTTTATCTGAGTATGCCATTGTTAGTATTCACTGAATAACATGAATTAATTTGATTCCTTTTTTATTTCAGAAATGCCAGACAGTGTGTCTCTGAAGAATTTAAGTACAGTGGTGGAACGCCAACATTTTTCCGTAAAGTGTGACATTGTTAATGTTGCACCAGCAAGAAATCTTTCTGTGCTTTGGCACAAAGGAAATAAGATCTTGTCTTCTCAGACTTTTGATGAGTCCAGTCCATCTCCAGTCAATAAGTCATCTGTCCTCACTCTGACTGCTCATGGAGACGATGATGGAGCTGAGATCTGGTGTGAAGCAAAGCTGAACTTGTGGCCAGAGAAACAAGGTCCTCCTCCAGTGCGTTCAGAGGCGCATACTCTGACTGTACTCTGTGAGTTTTTAACATGATCTTAATGTAATCAACACAATATTTTTTGGATTTTAATTTAGAAGTTTTTCTGTGTGCAATTTGATTTCACATATGTCCTCAGACCCACCAACCTTTAGCAGCGCTTCAAACGAGACTCAGGACTTTCCAGCTGGTGAAAAAATGACCTTAAATTGCAGTGCTTCAGGAAATCCTGTGCCATCATACCACTGGCAACTCCCGCAAGCAGCACAAGAGACTCGAAATGTGAATCATCCTGTTTTGACCCAACCATTTGAGTTTCCAGGGGTCTATATCTGCACAGCCTCAAACACCCAGGGCACTGTGACCAAATACTTCACTGTCAACAAACCTCCAGGTATGTTCTCATCAGTTAATTCACTACATTTCCTATCTTGTTATACTTTATCATCTATGAGCTTTTTTTTTTTTAAATTCTTCTTTAGGTATTGGTCCTGGGGCCACTGCTGGGATTGTAATCGCCGTGCTCATTGTTATCTTTATTTTGGGAGGTGCGATTTATTACAAATACCGATAAGCTGAGAGAGAGAGAGAGAATGTATTGTTAAAGCCAAAAAAAAGTTGCTGTGCCACATCTGAATCCACAAATTTCTTTTAGCTACATTCTTAAAGGTTTTGAAAACATGAGCACCAGTAATGCTCAAATGGCTTGTTTTTAGCAATTTGTATCCATAACTGTAATGTCTTTATTTTTTTCTTTCAATGTTTTAGTGCTGTGCTTTTTATTGACGCCACTATGATTACTCAATAGAAATGTTGGTCTTTTCAAAGACGGCCTTCATCTGTCGAGCTCACAGAGATTCACTGCGTAGCGCTAATATTAAAGAATGTCGGGACAAAAATTTGTATCAACATAAACCTGTCATGTATTTCACCACTTAAACTATCAATATTAGTATGTCCTCGATGTCATAAATATAACTCTTTCCAACATTGCTCACTTGCCACGTGTTGTCTTTTGTCATTTTATTTTGATCTGAAATCCCATTTTACGAGTGTGCACACATAAATCCAAAATAATGTTGATAACCAACCAACCAACATGAGACTTTGTATCTGTCTGGGGTTTTAGGTCTTGTAAAGGCAGCTAACATTTTCGCCAGTTATGACTTTGTGTTGAGCTTCATTCCTCTTTTCTGTTTACATCTCCAAATCAAGAAAATCAAACTATGTAGTGTCTGTCTAATTGAAGAACTGAAGGTTTAAATCAGGATAAAAGCCTAGACAGAAAAAATACATTAAAGAAAAGAAATAATTACAAAGACATTTACAATTATTCTCTTTATTACGGTAACAGTCATATTTTATCATGACAATAAAACATGGCATCTTCCTGGGATTTACACTGAATTCCTCAGTTGTTTGATGGTCTGCAAAAAGAGTGAATTTTAGTCAGCAACCAGATTACAAGACATTTTGATAAGTTCATTGACAAAACTGACAGACTGAACTTACTTGGCCCATTCAACATTGAGAATAAGATGATCATATCCAAATCCTGACACTCCTGCGATGGCTCTTGCGGCATCCTCCCGACGGTGGAAACTGATAAAGGCAAATCCCTGTTGGAAACAGGATGAGATTACTGATCCATGCTCAGTTTCAGTTCAATGTCAACAGTTAAAAGAAAAGAAAACACACCCAAAAACTGTCAATTAATTATTAACTCAGCAGCTGATACTTAGCAAAAAAGTACAAAATGACAATAATAAAGCCAACCATTCAATTTTCACTTTCACTGGAACACTTGATGGACATCATGCTGGTGTGTTTTCTTAATAACAGCAAACTAAATGTAGTCAATTTCCCAGCTACACCGTCTTGGAAAGAGGCTTGTTAAGAAATTGTCACTGACACTTTATTAAGACAAATGCCTGCTTCATAACTGACCTTCGACTGTCCCGTGTTCTTGTCCTTGGCCAAATAGATCCTTGAGATCGAGCCAAATGGTCTGAAGAGCTCCTGCAGGTCTGTCTCACGGGTGTCCTCAGACAGGTTGGTGACACGAATGGTAGCATTGTCATCAGCTGTCAGGTACAAACATAGTGTTTCTATCGAACAATACTTGAGGCTGTACAGGCATTATCAAAGATGGACATAAATGGCAATGGTAAATGGACTGATTCTTATATAGTGCTTTTCTACTCTCCCGGAGTACTCAAAGCGCTCTATACAACAACCTCATTCACACCCATTCATACAAGCACTTTTCTCTATACTTTTAGTGCTTTCTAATCATTCGTACACATGTATACTCCGATGCATCAGAGAGCAACTTGGGGTTAATATCTTGCCCAAGGATATTTGGCATGCAGCCTAGGGGAGCCAGGAATCGAACCACCAACCTTCCAATCAGCAGCTGACCTGCTCTACCAACTGAGCTACAGCCACCCCACATAGCTATCATTACATCACCCCCTGGTTTCTAAAGATCCGTTTAGCATTTCCGCTGTTGCCATCTCAGTTGCAAAAACCACATGCAATTAGAGAGACTGGCTGTGACTATAAAACTGCAAGCCCAGTGTAATGTCTTGTGACTGACCCCTCATTAGCCATTGAGCATGCAATTTTATCTCTCTTTTAGAAACATGGCATTACCAAGACTTGCAAAACAGATTTTTAAAATGTTTTTATTCAGAATGACTCAAAGTAAGTGAGAGCCCATAAACTCAGCTGGAAAGTGTTCACAGAAGTCAAATAAGAAAGCCTTTCCCCCTAAACCTCTATAGGACCGGAAGTCCTTTCGAAACCCTGCATTTCTATTGCCATCTGGTGGCAATACAATAGAATGCCACCAGATGACTGCATTGCTGAACTGGCTTCCTTTTTCTGACCTGGAAGCTACATCCATGTTTTATAATGCCTATGACAATTTCTCAAAGAACAACCGGTGTGTATATAGTATAAGCAGACAACAATGTGCACCCACCTCTGCGGTTAGGCTGCATGGACTCCCCTCTTCTGGTGCCTCCATCCCTCAGGCTTGGAGGAACATACTTTCCGGTCTTGCTCTGTGCAGGCTGTGCAGGCTCTGGCTCCGCTGGTGAAAGGAAAAGCACACAAGATTAGTGACGATAATTTTAGGAACACCAAACCGCAAGAGAAAATCTGACAGTAAAGATTTGATTATATGAATAGTATGTTCATGATACCTGAACCAGCAGGCTTCTCCTTGTCTCCGGTAGAAAGCCCAAGCTGTTCAGCCAGCTCCTTCTGCATTGGGCCCAGGGTGTCCTTGTACGGACAGCGTGTGGTCCAATGATCGCCTTTGCAAATACGACAAGACACGATCTTCTGTCCTTTCAGTTTGTTCATCGGATCTTCATCCTGGTCTTGGGCGTTTAAGTCCTACAAAATGAAAAGATATATCAAGTAAAACGCAAAGCTAGAACCATAGTTAACTTTTTCTTTTTTTTTTTAAATTAGAACAGTAAACAGAAGCAGCAACACACAAAAAACAAGACTCTCACCTCTTTGCTGGAGATGAAAGTCATGAAAACATCATCGCTGACGGTAGTGGTGGCAACATTAGGACCTGGTGCATCAAACTCGGAGTTACCAAATTTCTTCCAGTTCTGAAATGATGTTTGACAGAGAGTTTACTATTTTGTTCATGAATAAAGAGGAAAAAAAGACGTTCTTTTATTTAACTTAACGACAGACCTTTCTTCTGGCAACAGCTTTTGAGGCTTTTCTTGTCTCAATCTTGAAGGTTCGCACAATCTAGAGGACAAAAAAAACAAACACAATCAACAACAAGTAAATCAATACTAATATTAAAAACAAGTTTCTTTGTGTACTGCAAGTGCAAATATTTATGAAGGTTATGTTAATAGGACTTATTTAGCGCTCTTCTACTCTACTTGAGCACTCAAAAGGCTTTATGCAACATGTGTCATTCATCCAGTCACACGAGCATCTTTTTTCTACTTCGCTTTCTGTCTAACATCCACACTTCAATGAAAGCATCAGGAGCAACGTGGGGTTTGGTGTCTTGCCCAGGCATAGGCGTGCACACTGGAGCAGCAAGGAACTGAACAACCAACCTTCTGATTAGTAGATGACCTGCTTTACCACAGCCACCCTGAACTAACGCACAACTAATAAAAATGTATTCATCCATCCATTCGCTTCCGCTTAT
The DNA here is from genome assembly GCA_015052645.1 of Benitochromis conjunctus. NCBI lineage: Eukaryota > Metazoa > Chordata > Actinopteri > Cichliformes > Cichlidae > Benitochromis > Benitochromis conjunctus. The sequence goes on along the minus strand of VOQK01042759.1, from coordinate 30,549 downwards.
CCTTTTCAGGGGTCGCGGGGGCCGCTGGAGCCTATCCCAGCTGTCTTCAGATGAAACTATGACCTCTAGAGGACATTTGGTATCAATAAAAGAAATCTTAATTTTTAAAGAATGAAAGAACCTTATATACAGTCCAATCAATTACTACATCTGTAGCTTTGCTGTATAACATGTTAACTGAGAAGCTTGTAAACTTAAAATCTAGTAGATGGAAAATCAACAAAGAAAAAACAAGAATGGGTTTTACTCTGTACTTATGTTTCAAATGTGCCTGCAATTTCTGTTTAACTTATATTACTCATAGCTTGTATAGAGTTCTAACACTTAAAATAAATAGTACAACCCATCATGTGCCACAGGGTTTCAGGGGTGGAGCCCTGGGTTGACCACAGACTTAAGTCTAACAACCTCACACATTTGATGATAAAACTTATCACACTCAGTAACAGAACTGCAGTCATACCACTAACTACTGTTACTGACTGTTTCTAGCAGGAACTTCTTGTGCAGCTATTTTTCATGCTCCTGCAGAGCCCTATTTTAGACTGCAATTATTACATGGGAGACATGCATGCTTAAGCAAATGATCAGTGACTGGGAGAAAATTGATTACATGTCCTACAGCACTACAGACAGTATCTATATCACCTTAACAAAAGTATGCAATCACTGTATCCATTCTTATAACAACTGTATTAGTCAACAAATGCAATAATAGATGCATTTTCAAGCTTAGATATAATCAAGATAAGACTTTTACAAGATAAGGCTTATAAAACGACATGGTAGACGTTGAATTACCTTGTACTTCTTTCCATCATCGTCTATTTTATATTCCGTGACAGTTTTAATATTTCCTTTGATGGTCTCCTTGGGAGATGGTAGTGTGCCTGTGAAGAAAACATTCAGTTTAGTCCGCGAAACTGCTAGAAAAATGATTGTTTTTCCATGCCCTGTCTATGAAGAGCATTGTTTCCCTCGTATTCAATGAAAGCACCATAAAGGCTCATCTTTGGATCAAATATCCAGTTCTGAATTGGATTTCACACCCAGGTGTTATTATTTGCGAAAAGACACTTATTAACTTTTAATTATCTGTGGCCCTGAAATCCTACTTCTAACACAGCTGTGTTGCTAGCGTAGCCTGCTAGCTGTTAGCCGCACTCACGTTAGTACCGAGAGACCCTGCCTACGTCACTATTACGGGCCTCAGCATATGTCGGTAACACTTTTCATCAATAAATAGTCTATTCATGTCAGTCACACAAATATATCACTCCAGATTTTGCATAATTATACAACCCAAATATCTCAGAAAACACATTTTTAAGCTGTAGGTTTACGCCTAACAACCACGTGGAAGTGGAAACCGCCTAACCGGCCTCCTTCTCGAGCTACCAGACTACAGCAGATGTGCTAGCATAAGCTAAAGCTGGTAATAGGCTCTTTACCTTCATCTCCTTCCTCTTCAACTTGATCAGCCCAGCTGGGCTTGGAACTGAAAGAAAGACACGAAAATGCAACGTTATTGTGAACTCAATAAAGAAGTCACAGTTTCAAATGAAACAAACAGGACTTACTCGTCGTATTCAATCGACGGCATCCTCTCTGCTAGCTTCGCTTTAGGACCGTAGCAGTATGAGCCGAGCGACGTCGCTACTGTACGCACTTCCGGAACCTTAACTTCACAATAAAGTGTAGTGTTTTCCTTTTCTTTTCTTTTTTTTATTTCAAAATAAGAGTGCTGAATTTTCGTTTCTAACTTTAAACCAAATTAAATGGCGAGGCTGATAATAATCTGGAAAAATTTACGTAACTGCATGTAACTATTTAGGTTTATATCAGAAAGCAATATCTGAGATCTGAGTGTCAGCTTGAATTAAAGTCGAATGTATTTGTTATCATGAGCATGCGCTCTTAATATTGTAAAAAATAAGATAAGGATAGGTTTTCATGTCTTAAAAATTTATTCAAGTCAATTAAGTTTAATTCAATTTATATTGAGCGCCAATTCACAACAACAATTACCATAAGGCCCTTTATATTGTAAGGCAAAGACCCTAAAATTTACTGCAATGTAATGTACTGAAACAATGAAACAAGTCACGATTTCGCAACCCTTTAAAGGCCAAACCAATAAAAAAAAAGAAAAGAAATCCTAGTGATTTTTGTTTATAAAAACAAACAAAGACACAAACATGCAATTTTAGTTTAAAACGCTTTTTTAGGACAACAATAAAAACAATCCTTATTTTTTAATTCAAACAACCTTTATTTCTTTTGGTATTTTGCAAAGCACTGTTGGTGTGCATTCAAGTCAAGGAACATATTGCATTTCTTGAATTTGCACCTCTACAAATCCTTTGGACAGAGGTTGCACCACGCCAGTCTGTCTCACTCAAGTGGCAGACATCTGTACATGTGCTAACATCTGGTAGCACATGTGTCAACACTGTTTCCAAAATGTGTTGTTGAGAGGATGTTGATGGTCGGTCAACTTTAGGTGCTGGCACGTTGACTTGATTAAACATGTGGTCAGTTGTAGTAAAGCATTTTAAAAGATGTTGGTTTCTTGTCCAATTGGGTGCAGTCTCTCCTGCAGACGACCTGAGACGTATACTGTAGATCTGCTGAAGGTCCAGATGCATCTCTCAGGTCCTGTGTCAGGACTGATCATATGCCATAAACAGCTTGATTTTTAGACCCATCACTTCTTCCTTTTTTCTGCACTTGTTCAGTTTCCTCAGATTTTTTTGAAGAACACACTGCACTTAGCTAATATCTAGTTAGGAATCGTGTTGTGGGTGCAAAAAATATTTTATTTACCTTTGGCAATTTTCATAGATTCAAAGTAAAGTAATTTGAATAGTTAAATACTTTTGTGACAAGCTGCTAGCAACAAAAAATAATAATAAAAAGATACATTTAAAAAACTGGTTCTTTGCTACGTTATCTGTTATGTGTATACACGACACTGGCACATCCTTTGCGATAGAGGGCTTCTTTAATGCTTGAATGATTCATATGTCAGTATAAAATGGTTAAACACAAATACAATATTATTCAGGTGATGTGATCGGGCACAAGGACTGGACTGAAAATCTTTGAAAAAACACAATGAACTGTACAAAGAAACCATAGCGAACTACTGTTCAGGAGCACTTAAAAAATATAAGAAAGGCCGGCTCCTTGGAAGCAAAATGTAAAGAAATGAGGGATGGCTCAAGACTTTTGCACAGTATTGTAAAACATTTTCAACTTTGATGTCAAAATAATCAAAAGCTAACTGATTCAGTATAATTTTCATTGCTGAATTAGGCTACCAGGAAATTAACCAAAGTTTTTTAGATGCACAACACTGCAAAGTCTTGTGCATTGTGCAAGTCTTTAAAATATACTGTTTGAAAGGTCATAATCAAGCATTGCATGTGAGAGACTACACAAAAACCACAAAACAGCAACACTACTTCCTCATCACCCCCCGATGTTGTCTTCTGGGCTTTTTCCACAACACGCTACTCTCATGCTGTCAAACACAGCCATGTAAAGGACCGGATGGATACACATGTTTATAGTTGCCAGTCCCTTTGACACTTGGTACATATCGTAAATCCAGCAGACAACTTTGTCCGGATACCTCAATCTTAGATACAAGTGATAAATCTGAAAGAAATGATAAGGCACGAAGGAAATGGCATACAGCACAAGCACTGATGCGACTAACAGGGCGACTTTGCGTTTCTCTAGAGGGGTTATGTTGACATTCTTCCAAACTACCCAAATCACCACACAGTAAGAAGTGAAAGTTACCAGGAAGGGAAGCAGACACCCAAACACAGAGAGAAAAAATTTGTAAACGTAGTGAGGGCGTTCAGAAGTCATGTTGCAGAAGGACACACACTGAATCTTGTTATTAGACTCATCTGAGCAAACAGAGGCAAATTTCAACACAGGACTGGAAATGACTCCAACGATGACCCATATGATTATACTGGTGACCTTGGCGTGGCCAGGCGTTATATAGGAGCGGGTGAAAAATGGACACGCGAGGGCCACACATCGATTCACGCTTATCGCCATGATGAAGAAGATGCTCATATATAAGTTGCACGTGAAAAGAAACTTCTCCAGCTTGCACACAGCGTCGCCGAACATCCAGTGCTTGTCGTGTGAGTAGTAGATGATCAACAAAGGCAGGGTGAGGACGTACAGCAGGTCGCTGATGGCCAAGTTGCACGACAGAACAACACCCGTGTGCCAGTTTCTTCTCTCTTTGACCACCAGCAGCCACAGGGCGAACAGATTTCCAGCCAGAGCCACGACAAACTCAACTCCATACACGGCAGGCAGGGTTCCTGTTTGAAACTTCTCGCAGACAGAGAAGTTGGACGGCATGCTTTTAACTTGCTAGTGTTTGGTACACTGTTTGAACTGTCCAAGCCCTGCAAATCAAAGAGTATCGATGCATTAAATTCCATTATCTCATAAAACAACAATTATTCTGGCACAAGTTTATATTTTTGTAGAAAAGGAAGTTATTGAAGTTATTTATAGAAACCACTTCTTAACTTTTCTTAAGCGTGCCAAACTTAAAACGTTTAAAACTGTTACAGCTAAACCAGAGATTATATTTAGTAATGAATACATTTTTCCTCTTACCAAAAAGGCGTGCGTTACGACTTGAAAGTTGATTCCTGTGTGATAGGTAGGAAAAATATGACACGCTTCTCAAGTAGCATTCTTATCTCTGTCAATGATAGAAGTGAGAGAGAAGCGGAACGCACGCACGAGCACAAAACCAACTTCCTCATACCCTTTGTCTTTATTTCACAACTTGGAGGAGGAAAAGCGCGACACCAACGTCAGGCATCCGTAACACAGTTAGTCAAGGGACAGATTAGGTATGTTGTAGCAAAGCACATCTTTCCCATTAGTCTAATTTTGGGAGGGTCACTTTATTATATGTAAATTGTAATAAATGTAATCTATTACATATCACATACGGTGAGAATAAAAAAAATCAATTGTTGACCAGGAATTTAAAAAACTAACCAACATTGTCCTGGGCCAACATGCACTGCAGGAGCTGCTTTGATGATTATTATTACTTGTCTATGATTGTCAAAACACTACTTCCCTTTTTCTCATCCTCAATGCAACTCTGAATTTCACATCAATATTTTGAGACAAACGTTCAGAACTGTAAATGAAAGCTTAGAAAATGTGTCGTAGCAGTTATTAACTATAGTAAAAAGGACTATTAAAGGTCAGTTTGTTCTTATGATCATTAAACATTTTAATCTTTTCATTTATCATAAACACATTGTCCTTTCATACTTTATTTTCAGAAAGATCAACATATTTTGCTTTCGACAAACTGTCAAAAACAGTAGGTGACAATTCAACTTTTTCTTTAAAAGTCTTAATATTTCACTTCATTTTAAACTGGTATTGAAATGTGGTCATGTAAAGCAGTTTAAATTAAAAAAAAAAAAAAAAAAAAATTTTAAAATTAAAAAAAATTC
>VOQK01042759.1:4714-25004 GCA_015052645.1 Benitochromis conjunctus | reverse complement strand
TGTGAATTAAAAAAAATTTTAAAAAAAAAAAAAAAAAAAAAAAGTTGTTTAGATTCTGAAAAATTCGTCCTGACCTCTTAAGACTGTTTAAGAAGAAAAAAGAAAGCCAACCAAACCACGTGCCATGTAACTCTCCCACACATTTAGCTTTCCCTCATCTATAACAGTCCTTTTCCATGACAACGTGCTTGGACAGCAACTCAGAAAGAGATACTAATAGTTGCTGGCTGCTATCTTCCAGCTTTGTAACTCTTTGCAGTTACTTGAAGCTTAGCAAAACAAAAGATCAATTAAAAAGGGGAAAAACCAGGAGTCCATTTATTTACAGCACAAACACAGTTTTCAATTCAAAGATCTTTGTATGACAGAAAGAGGTCTGTTTTCTGGTGACAACAAATATAAACGCTAACAGGAAACTCTCACAGGCATCATTTGCAGATAATGCATTCACCACTTAAAAAACAACTTTCCCACATTTCCTGTTGGAAACAGAAACTTTCTCCAAGTCCAGTTTAAAGGAAATTGCTGAAGGTCAGCCTTTTCCCTTCCTCTGTTTGAAGCCTTGCTTTCTTCCTCCTGCACTTTTATTAAAGCCCATCTTGCCTTTCTGACTTTTAGACTTAAATGGTCTGTCCCCATTTCTCTTCTTTTTCCCACCAAATTTATCCTGCTCTCCAGCTCTCTTTGCTCCGAACGCCTTTCCTGTTGGCTTCATTTTCTTCCCAAATGATTTTTCCCCATCCCTGGATTTCTTCCATCCTTCTTTCGGTTGTTTTGCCCCCGTTTTGCTTCTGTGCTGTCCTCCTGGTGATTTGGAACCTCTGTCTTTTAAAGATCGACCAGGGGACAACTTCCTCTTCTTGGCAGGTCCATGAGCTTTTTCTGAACTCCTCCTCCTCTTCTTTCCACTCGGAAACATGCCTACATAGAAAACATCTGTTAATACTTAAAAGACTCCAGGGAGCTAAGAGTTTTAAGTAAATGAGCTACAGTCACCTTCTTCTGGCTCCTCTCCTACAGCTTGTCTGTAGTACTCTGCCTCATCATCAGACTCGGCATCAGCTTCCTGACCGTCCTGAGCCCCTGGGTCCTCCACCTCACTGTCCTCTTCAGCTTCAGCACGTTTCTTCTTAATGCCTTCCAGGCTCTTTTTCCTGTGAAAATCAAGTGGACACACTCTTTCTCCTAAACCGCATGAAAAAATGGACACAAAACAAAGGTCAAAATATTTGAAAGCCACATTACCTGTGCTCTTCTTTTTTTTCTGTCTTCTGAGCGATGTTCTGCTCCTGCTTTTTCCGCCGTTCCGCCTTCTCTTTTATCTGTGCCTCCTTCCTCTTCAGGATCTCCTGTATTTCTTCTTCCGTCTTGGAGACTACAAGGATTGTACAAATAACTCCCGGTCAAGAACAGTTTTTGCCACCTCTCAAAAAATAAAAAATAAAATTCGGCAAGTTCAGGGTGTATCAGTAAGCGTTTACTTTTTAGAGAAAAATCATAGAATTCATACTGTTTTTTTTCATCACGTACACCCGTGCATATACTAAAAAATAAATTAGGTAAGCATGCACTTACTCATAGAGTGATATATGACGTTCCCCTCGCCCATCCCTTCTTGAATCTTCATTAACCGCAGAGTCATGCGAGGACCAATCTGAGAACAGCACAATGCAATTTTCAGCACCACTCAAACACTATTAGGAAAAAAAGTCAACTTTGCATGCATACGCACTTCGGTCAGGCGGACGGCACTCTGCTGGGACGCCATGTTGCCTCTTCCAGAGTAGACCTGTGGAAGTTCAGTAACATTGTGCTCTTCATCTTGCTCAGCTTCACTTTCTGAGAGGTTTGCCCCCCTGGGAATGATTACAAAGAACATTTTCATCAGACAGAACTCCAGATCACCAATTTGGCAACAGCGAGCCCCTTTTTTATCATCGAGACTACAGCAATTGTACCTTCAAAAGAACCTTACTTCATCAGCAGCTCACTGATATCCTCAAACTTGTTCATATTGGGGAACCTCTCCTGCATCAGCTTCTTGACTCCACGGCTCACTCCCACAGGCACAACCTTCAGGCTGCTGCAGGGTGGGAACAACATATTGGTCAATTTGAATGTGTAACCAGTAAACAGAGTAACAATTTTATTATTATTTTTTTTATCCTGTCGGGGCTCATCAGTGCGTTTACTTTGGACATAGATCACTGAACAGTCAAGTCAAGGTCTGTCATCATCTGAGCCCAAAGATTATTTGACAGGATTGTTGTTGAATGTAGCTCTAAGTAACTGGTGTACATTTCTAAACAGCGTGTCATCTGTGATGTGCGTGCAGATGCATAGATTCAAAGCGTGTGACCGTCTGTGTACAAGCAACTTAAAATGATACAGAATAACCAACTTAGCAATATATTTATTTATTTTACTTACTAATGTCGAAATTCAATTTCCTCAGACTCGGAATTGTAGCTTAACAGGACACACCTCTTGATGGTGTTGAGGCTTATCTAAAACACAAAAAACAGAACGAAACATTTCTCTTCACTGGAAGTCTGGGCTGCGCTCTCACAACGCTGAATGACCAACAGAGAAATCAGAAAGCGTTTACTTTTGATAAATCTTCACATAAACTCAGAAGACTATACTTTCATCATGTCAATGAGGTTTTAAACCTCAAGTCACCCAAAGAAAACGTATTACAGTAGTTTTAGTGGCAAAACGCACCTTGTGCACATTTATGGAAGGAAACATGTTTTGGAACATGGTGGCCATGAGTTTGATATGCATGCCATCTTGTCCAAAGTTATTGAGGATGAGCAGCGGATGATACTTGAACTGCTGCTCGTGCATCCTGTGCTTCTTCACAGATGAAATGACATCTTTGATAAGAGAGTACTGAAAAACAAAGCAAACAAAAAAAATCTTTGTCAAAGTAGGGAAAAGAACATTTAAGAAACTTTGATAGTTTGAGTACATCAGCGCGTTTACTTTGAAAAACATCATCTATTAATCACATTTTAAAATGTCATCATCTGAACCCGTGACTCGTTTGATTCCGTTTTATTCGGTATGCACAGTTTAGATTATTTACCTTGAGGACTTGGAAATGAAGCATGGGACCTTTGGGAAGACGAGCAACTCTCTGCAAGAGGAAGAATGTTTGATTTGATTGACAGAATCACAGATTTGCAAATGCATTTGTTTATTAATAAAATGATTCTCAACTTGCTGTGACAGGAAGCCAGGTGCTTGCTAATATAAACAATATAAAATGTACAAATTTAAAAGGTCTGTAACTAATGTTTCATTATTTTCAAATGACTTAACTACTTTAGCTCTGACACCAAGCCCATTTAGAGGTGAAGTATAGGCCTCAGTCAATCAAGCAATACTCTATGGTCATCTTACCATGTTGATACTGGTGGGTGTTTTGCTGAAGATGTTGAAGTGTGTCACTCCCAGTGGTCCTGCTACCGTAACAAAGTCTTTGAGCACATTCTTCTTCCTAACCTGTTTTTTTGTTGTTGTTGTAAAAAAGTAAAAAGATTTCACGCACAGTCCGTAAAACATAACATTAAAATAAAATATTAATAAATCAATACAATCGCTGCCTAAAGAAACCAGATGAGACCTTGAGAGACACTGCGGTGTAGGGCTCCATGACTCGCCGGATATCGATGATGAGCTGACCCACGTTTTTTCCAACCTGGCCCCGGTGAAACACCAAAGTGTGGGGCACTGCCGAGTAAGTCTCCTCAGCCTCGTGGTTGGCCTTTAATCGGGCTTTCTTCTGGTTCCGGGTCTGTTGAGGGCGAAAAACACATATTTATATGGGGCAATGATTTCTAACTGTTGCTGCTCTCACGTTTAGCTTTAAGCTTGGTGAAAAGACGGCTAACGTGAAAGGGTCTCACGACACAACGAGCTTCACTAACTACACACGTTTTTACTCTCATTACTAACTACAACTCACCAACAGGTCTGCCATTAAATAAAAGTCACAGTTTAGTTTTTAAACAAACTAACAATGATTAAACAACCCTCTTTAATAGCAGCATTTCAATCCACACCGGCTAACCTACTAGCACAGGCCGGTACTTACCTTTGATTTCCCCATAATTCAGCTCGAGACGGAGATCACAAATGTAATGAAAAAAAAACTCACAAAAACTATCGCTATACTATATTTAAGCTACCAAGAAGGATCACGCTCATTTTTTTGACGATATCAATTAACAGTTAGTCCACACCGAAGTCAACGCGACGCCACCCACATGGCTCTACTCTGCTTTTCTGGTGTGTGTCACAGGCTAATACGTCCGTATTTTTCGTGTCTCCGATAGTTCCTAGCTGACCCCGGTGTACACTACTTTGTTTTTTAAAATTGCAGTTCATTATAGTAACCGCTGGATGGCCGTAGACAATTGCGACAGCTGCTACACTAATATTAATACATATTCTAATTCAGTTCAATTCAATATACCCAGTAAACAAGCAAAGTGCGCGCAAACAATTTTATTCATTATAATTATTTTATAGACAAACATTGGCCTATTTGTTCAGCAGTTAAATTATACAATTTTTGATAGGAAACAAATAAATGTAGCACCATTAAGTTAATGATAATGTAAAGCATTTGTCTCTCTGACAAAAGAAAAAAGTGTCTATTTTTTTTGACAGTATAGAGAAAAACAAAATAAAAAAAAAGTGTGGTCAGAACTTGGGTGTGACCCAGTGCAATGCTGTAAGCTGATCTGAAAGCAGAAATAGAGCCAGCTCTTTAGGTGTGGTTTCTGAAGTTCACACTTTGACCTCATCACTGTGTGACTGTGACTATCTCTACTGTTTTTCAGTATTGCTGATTTTCCTGTAAAGCTGATGCAGTGGCAAAGAACTAGCTCAGAGCCACTGCTGTCATAGGCAACTCTGACCATCATAACTTATTATTATTATTATATGAAAGGGCATAATCTGCTACAATTAACTTATTAGACTGAGTGATGCTGGAGAACCAATAATTTAAAAAAAGAGCTCATGAGTGTGAAGCTTTACTTTTCACAGAATGTGATGGAACCCCAAATTTCCCAAACAAGCAGCTGCAGCAGTATAAAGAGCTTTAATGGCATTTAAAGCAGTAAACTAATCCACTTTTACTATGAGAGTCACTGTCTTGCCAACAAAACAGACTCACTGAATAAGCAAGAGCATTATTTTCTTATATGTCTTTTTCATGGTTACATACAGGATACAACCTTTTCTGAGGTTCCACTGCAGCCACAAAGGAGGCCAAAGTGCAGGTGCAGCCTTTGCTATAATCTTTGTGTCATAAACAACCAACAGTCTTTTCCTAGACTGGTATCATTACTTTGACTTCACTACATTCCCAGCACTGTCTGTTTGTTGAAGTCACACCACAGAATATGAGTCCCGATTTAAGGCCCTAATTCTGCTGTCGTTTGCATTTGCAAAGAGTCTTTTTTATGCTTTCATAAAATTAGGCCACAGAAAACAAGCCAAATGCACATCAGAAAAAAAGAGGCAACATATTTCAAAAATAATCATGCCACACTGATAAGGTGCTACAGCAGCATACGTGCACCCCACTAGTTCAGTTGTTTGTAGGATAGAGTTGACAGCAGGGTCGTGGGTTAATGACAGAGGGAGGAGACACCCTAGATCCCTGCACCCAGCTAAACAACCAGTTCTGGGAGGCAGGAGTTTGTAATTAGTTGTCTCTTTCTTTTGGAGAGCCCGAGACAGAAACTCTAGAGACAAAGTAGCAGTCGTGTAGTTATCAGTCTTTTTGTTCTCTGCCATCAGCTTCAGTTCAACATTTTATTAAGATCAGTAACAGCTTTTAATTTAGAGGAGGATTTTTTTTTAATATCGCTGTTTATGTCTTAACATTTGATTCCTAATTTTGCACGTTTTCATCCTGGGAGCTGCTGGAGCGCAACAAAGACACCAAAAACTGTCTAATCAGCTGCCACAGTAAGTTATGAATGGTCGCAGTGCTTAATTATATCTACTTTCAGGTACACTTGAATGCACTTCTACTATTTATGACTACATTAATCTCACATAGTTAAATCATTATATTGGATGTTTTTTATCATCTCTGACAGAAGAAATTGTCTTATTCTTACCCACACGTATATAACACAATGTGATGGGTCTCGTGTTGTTGTTTTGGGGAAAAGCTGTACATCTGTGTTGGTCTGTTTGCCTTGCTTACGGTGTTGACCATGGCTGTTGTAGCTGGGTGTGGAGCTTACTGTTCTGTTGACCCTGAGATGGAGGTGTCTTGATTCGGGCTGGTTTGTGTTGACCTTTGTCCCTTCTGTGTTGACCTGCTAAACTCAAGGAAGTGCGTGTACTTTGTCTTTGTAATGAAACATCTGGTGAACGGTCAAGATTTACCAGATACTATTTTACTAACATGCAAAGTGTATGTCTATGTATTAAAGTGCTAATTACCTGATGAGAAATGATTGTTTTTTTGTGTTATTACTGTGATATTTATGGTCATGTCTTTGGCTTCCTCGACTACCAGGGTGTCCTCAGGATTGTAACAGGTTCATGGAGAAGGCACTGACAGTAGTTCTGCCTCTTTTTCTTACGCTTTGTGTGAACATGCCAGCAGTTGGTGGACAGAAGGAGGAAGTCCAGGTTGACAACAAAGGTTCATCACGTTCTTCAGAAACAAAAACAGGCCGGTGCTCTTACACCTTCATAGTGCCTCAGCAGAAACTGACAGGGGCGCTGTGTCTGAACACGCAGCCTGCTCCTACCAACCATTCAGAAGTGTCAGCCTTATGGGCAGAGCTCAAACGACAGCAGGAACTACTAGAGAAGCTAAGAAGCCAACTGGAGCAGGAAGGGGCCCTTGCCGTTGAAGTAAGGGCCTTGCGCAAAGAAAGCAGCAGTATGAATTCTCGCATTACCCAGCTCTATGCTCAGCTGTTACATGAAGTCATACACAAGAAAGATCAGGCTTTGGAGCAGCAAAGGGTGGAGAACCTTCTGCTAAATGCGACAGCACAGGTGAGTCTAGAGCTGCAGAACTAGATGTTATAATCATCATTGTCAAATTTATAGTTATGCTGTGGATGGTTGGACATCTCAGGCACTGCAGGTGTCCAGTGATTACAGGGAGCTGGAGAAGAAATATGGAGCCATCACCTCCATGATGAGTTCACACAACCAGTTTATTTCCCGTTTAGAGAAGAAATGCCAGTGCAGGGACTCTGCCCAGCCCTCTCAGGTAGGGGCAAAAAAAAAAAATCCCAAATCTTACATCTGCCTATTTAAACAAGATTTATAAAAAAGGACTCAGAATATTTTTCTGATTGTTTTTTTTTTTGTCTGAACAGGTTGTGACGGAACCACCCAAAAGCCAGTCAAATGTGCATTTGAATTACAGCTCTGAAACCAACCAAATGACCAAGGATGTTCAACAGGACCAAAGTGCTCTTCCATTACAGCAAGCTCAAACAGGGCGAGGTCCTTCCCATCCCCCCACTACCACCAGCAGTCCTACAGACCCTTCCTTCTTTACCTTCCTTGTCACAAAAACTCCAGGTGGGTCAATGTGCAAGCTTGTTTTCAAAAAAGTTTGAATGTTGTGTAAGATGTATATAAAACTTGGAGTAATTCTTCACTTAAACACAATATTAAACACAAATTCTACTGAATATAGTTCAAAGAAAACACATCAATTGTTGGAACAATGTTTGTGTTTGTGATAAACATGAAATGATTCTAAATTTGACACTCGTATCATGGTTCACATGTGCTGGGACATGGTCATGATTTCCCCCCATATTACATCACTCCTTCATTTAAAAACGCTGTATTTGGGCATTGACGAGACCAACTGCCGTAGGTCTAAAAACAAATGTATTCCCGTTGTGTTTATACTGTTCTGCATTACTTGTGCCTCCACAGTTATGCAAGTCATCCATGCTATGACCGATAGTGACCTTTTTAACCGTGCACTGATAACAAACCAGATGGTCCCTCTCCTCTTCTGTGTCGAGGGTGCAACACCCATACCAAACATAATTTCTGTTTTCACTGAAATTAGCTAGGCCCAGAAAGGAAGTGAACCTTCCTGTGTGTCATGCAGTGGTGAATGTGTGTGTGAATGCATCAATAAAGCTTGATGGTTGAGTGCTCTGTCAACCTAGAAAGCACTTACTTTATGCATCCTGACAAATCTCTCTATTGCTTTATTTATACTTTGAACAATATCTCTGCTTCTTCAAAGATGGAGTTGAAAAACATGTTTTATAGTAGCACCCGATTAGACTCATTTGGTGTTTATATCTATATGTCTATCTCCTGTCAGATTTATTTAACTGCTTGGATAAACACCAGAAGCTGATGGAGTCAGTGACCTGCTATTAGCTGTCCTATCGCTCTGGGGAAAAACAGCTTCTGAAAACAGCAGCTCTTAACACAGCACAAAACACTTTATAATGAGGACATGCACAGAACAGTGTTTGAACTTTTTATAATACTTCCCTTTTGCAATTACAAACTAAAGAATATGAGCCGCAGAACCCAAAAGGGTGAAACATCCATGTGACTCAACACTTCCTCCAATGTGTAATGAGGAAGAGAGAGAGAGTGCAAGTCCATGACAGACCATTAGGGCTTATCACTTGGTGTGGGAGTCTTTCCTCTTTTGTATACATTTTTGTTTGTGCACATTCCTATGTCTATCTTACCAGGTTGGCATGAGACATTGAACATGTGCTGGGAGAGAAACAATGAGATCTGTGATCTTCCTGGTGTCAAAACTGAATTTCAAAACCCTCTATAAGAAGCTTCCTGTTGTGTTTTCCAGTGTCCTACAGCTGATTTAAAGTGTTAAGCCTTCTCGTTGGCAGGAGGGGGTAACACAACAACTCGGTACAAGTGTTGTAGCAGATAAGTTTTAATGGTTGCTTTCTCACAAAAACCAGTGTCTCAAAGCCATACAACAATGTGGGGGAGTAAGGGACCGTTAGGCTGTGCCAAAGAAAAACACCGAAAAGACAAAACCTAGCTGAGCTTTACTCTAAGAGGAAAACAAGGATGAAAAAAATAAGCCACGGGTGAGTTTCCTTTTATAAGGGTGTGTTCAGTCATGGTTGGTCCATTTAAAATCTCCTCCCTCCAATTAGCTGGAGATTCCCAAATTGACACCAGCCTGCGGTCTGTGTAGCTAGGGAAATGGCAAACAAAAGGAGAGGGAGAAAACAGGCAGACACGTAACACATGGGATATTTACTGACATTATTTTATGTATATTTTTAAAGCAGTAAAAGACCTTCAAATACATCTTCCATGTCCTTACTTAATATTAAACAATGTTATATGTTGTAATGTTACATTACTATATTTGCATGTTGCTTTTTTTACTCACTTGCTGTGTATTTTCCCTTCACTCAGGGCCATGGCGGGACTGTCAGCATGTTTTGGAATCAGGTGAAACTACCAGTGGGATCTATTTGCTCCGGCTGCAGAGTTCCAACCGACTCCTGCAGGCCTGGTGTGAGCAGAGTGAAGCTCAGGGAGGGTGGACGGTCATCCAGAGGAGACAAGATGGGTCAGTCAACTTCTTCAGGGACTGGGAACAATATAAGGTATAAGTCTGAAACTTGCAATTTAATTAAACACTTTGATACTTTCAAGTACTTCATCATGAACCTAAAAGTGTTACAAATACAAATTTACTTCCACTTAAAAACCACTTAAAACCTATGTAATAAAAAAATGCACCTAAAGAATACTTTCAAATGAAAATCAGTAACAGCTGCAAAACTATAAAGCCAAAATAAAAAACACAACATAAAATATCTGGGATAATTTTCACTGTTTGTAACACCAGGCCCCAAAGAGAAGAACTTTGCGTCTTTACATTTGCCTAATAAAATTAGTGAGTAAACACCAACTTTATAATAAACGAGTGAGCAGTCATGTTAGAAAAGTAGAACTAAACAAATGAAACTCAAACTCTTCCAAACTGGATGCAACAGAAATGAAATATGACACAGGCTACACTCATTTTACTTATCCATCCATCTTCTTGCGCTTATCCAATTCAGGGTTGCGGGGGAGCTGGAGCCTATCTTTGCTGTCATAGGATGAGACACAGACAACCATTCACACACATTCACACCTATGGGCAATTTAGAATCACCAAATACCCTAACCTCACTGACTGCACGTCTTTGGACTGTGGGAGGAAGCTGAAGTGCCTGGAGAACATGCAAACTCCACACAGAAAGGCTGCAGATTGAACCCCGTGCTATCTTGATTGTGCGGCAACAGTGCAAGGCTAATTAGCATTAATAAGGAGGAAGGGCTTGATATTATCAATAGATAAAAAGTAATAGGTGAAAACATACCACCAACCTGATTAAAACAGATCCTGAAGGTGTGCACTTATGCTCCTACGATCTAATATATCCACTACACATTGCTTTCTCTTGAGATCTGCTGTCTAAATGGTGCCATGATGAATTCGTGCAACTTAAAGTGATTCAACCAGTGTACTCATGTGTTACAGCAAGGCTTCGGGAACTTGGATGGAGAGTACTGGCTTGGTCTGGAAAACCTATACTGGTTGACCAAACAGGCTCAGTATAAGTTGCGGGTGGCCCTGGAAGACTGGCGTGGCCGGCAGGTGTTTGCGGAGTATGACAGCTTTTATGTGGAACCAGAGAGTGACTGGTATCGACTGCGGTTGGGACTGTATCACGGCAATGCAGGGGACTCCCTCTCCTGGCACAGCAACAAGGCCTTTACCACTTTGGATCGAGACAAAGACAGCTACGGAGGTCTGCTCTTCCTCTGGTCCTGCCTGATTGCTATCTGTTGTATAGTGACATTTCCCTTTTAACATCTCCATTTTCTTCTGTTGTGTCATCAGGTAACTGTGCTCATTATCAGAAGGGAGGCTGGTGGTATCACATGTGTGCCCACTCCAATCTGAATGGTGTGTGGTATCGTGGTGGACACTATCGAAGCCGGTACCAGGATGGCGTCTACTGGGCAGAGTTCCATGGAGGATCGTACTCTCTTAAACGAGTTTCCATGATGATCAAACCCACATAACAAAGTTATATTATGGAAATGTGGAAAGGAGAGACATGATGTGGATGATCTTTACATATGTGCAGAGAGAATAAAACAATCTCTGTGACTCTGTGTTTAATAAAAATGATATTTTAAAATTAACTTGTCTGTGACATGTGCATCCACTATGAATAACAGGATGATGACTAATATTGACTAAGTTGAGAAATCTGCTCTAGGTGGTGTAATTTCCTGATAGAATTTGTATTGCTCAATAAAAAATACAAATCTTATTTTTTCTCTCTTATCTTAACAAAAAACAGGGGAGAGAAACACAAAACACTTTGTGAAAGAATACAGTAAAAAATTTCATAAAATATGGGAGGAGGAGAACCTTTAAGCTACCGTTACTCCACAAAGGGCTGGCTGCAGATGTGGTTTTGTATTTTGGGCTTTACAGAGTTTCCTGTACACAAGGGCGTTGAATTTCCTCTATAGTTTTTTTTTCTGCCTGTGAAACTTTCAGTCGGTCATCATAAGTATGATCTGCATCGACCTGATGTTCATTTAACCCAGGTCCTGAAGTTGGATAATCTCTGGACGATCCTGAAACACTGCTCACTTCCTTCCACCTTATTTCTCCTGCACTCTGTGCAAGCATGCTGCCGGTCAGGATGCTGAGCGTTCTCATCCTCATCTTCTCATTGTGCGGTGAGTCATAATGATGCGCCGCAACAACTCTGTGTGTATGGGGAAAACTATTTCATTAAATTGTTAGGAATAAAAATTTGGTTAACTTTTAGTTTCTTGCTGGCGTCATCAGTTTTGATATTGAAATTTTATTAGTGACGATAACTGCAAAAAATAAAAATGTTTATAGTATCATGTTTTATGAAATGCTCCCCTTTTACATTTTCATAGGACTCTATGTGGACTTGTGAAAAACATAATTATATTCCATGGTTCAGTAGCTTTTAAAACACACCTTAGCAGTAGTGACTTGTAGTATCTATCGTCTTGTTGTGTGTCGTTTTGATCATCGTACGGTGTGACGGTCAGGACTTACAGAGAATTCGGACCCAGGTGCAGACTTTGAGAAGATTTAAACAAACTGAAAACTAACTTTTATTTTGGCCTGAGGCAGTAAATCCACAAGGCTGACGAAAACAGACTCTAACAAACCACACAGGCGGATAAACAGTAGAACAGGATATAGAATTGAGGGGAGACAAAGGCTATAAATACATGCAAGGTCATTGGAACAATGGGAAACACCAGGGAAAGACAAGCTAACTAATCACAGGAGACAAGACAAGGGAAGTAAAACAAAACGCAGCTAATGCCAGATGAGGGACTAACAAAATAAAGCAGGAAGTATCAGACTACGGGAACATCACAGGAACAGAAAATCAGACTTGACACAGAGAACAAAGGAGTGTAGGTAAACAACCACAGGAAATGAACTGTACACGATAATCATAATTATAAATAAAGAAAGAAAATACAACCCGAGAATAATATGACGAAAAAAAAATGAACTAAAACTAGAATAGGATAATCTAAACGAGAAGAGCAAAGAACAAACTAATCAGAAAATATAGGGTAATAATAAACAAAACTAAATGTTAAACTAAAATGTAGAAAGTAGAAAATCCAGAGTCATGTTTGGACCTCCACTCCTGCATTGGATTAGTAGAGCCTGGCTGCTACATACCCTCTGAAACCCTATAGCAGCAGTGAGGATGCACTTTGTTTTTTCACATTACTGCACAGAATCCTGTGGGAATTTTCATTTTCACAGGACTGTGTTTATTTATCATGTTTGAGTTTATTAGATTAGCAATTTTTAAATAACCGTCAGCATTTGAATACATTTATACATAAAGACAAAGCAGCTTTTAAGCAGCTTTAATCAGAATTTAGCACCTGTTATTCCTGTCTGTTCATAGATGCTGACAGCATATGCACAACAGAGTGCAAGATGGAGCCACCTGAGATTATTGCAGAATATGGAGGAATTCCTGTCATTGTAAACTGTACCACCACACTGGCTGAGCATCACGGAATGTTGTGGAGAGTTGGGAATGAAAGCGCTGCCATGGAAGACGAAGAAATGTTTATCTCCCACTCAGTGCCAGTGTTAGACTGGAATGTGACGGCCGAATGCAGAATAAAGTTAAACGAGTCTCAGGAATGCAGCAAGGACCTCAAAGTTATTTTATTCAGTAAGTTTAATTTTAAATGAACACTGATAAATGCTAAGAACATTGATAAATATTGACATAATTAATTATCTTTGCTTAATTTTGTTTGCCAGAGAATCCAGAAGTTGTTCATTCTGTACAGCATGTGAATGTGACGGGAGAAGAAACACAATACAGACTGCAGTGTGACATCATCAATGTTGCTCCTGTTCAGTATCTCACTGTTAGTTGGTATAAAAACAATAAAATGATCACGACACAGTCCTTCAATGACACAACCAAAACACCAGTAAACGAGTCCTCTAGTCTGAGAGTCGACATCAGCAGAGAAGAAAAAGTCGTTGAGTTCAGATGTGAAGCTCAGCTGGACTTTGGAGCACATGGACCAAAACTTCCTGCTGTTTCTCAAACACACAGTGTTTCAGCCCAATGTGAGTAAACATCCTGCTGTTTACACACAAACACAATATTTCTTGGATTCTGGAAACTGCAACTTAGATTAAGCGATGTCAAAAGGTATGCACTATACAACGATTCTAGTCAATAACAGACCTGTGTTTGTTTCTTTAGATCCTCCTGAGCTAAACCTTAAAAGTAGCACTCAAGACATTTTTTCACTTAAGGGTGCAAATATCACTTTGAGCTGTGAAGCTGAGGGAAACCCTCCTCCTGTCTATAACTGGACTTGTGATGGGGAGAATATATCAGAGAACACAAACAGTCTCAGTATCACTCGAATAAACCACAAAATAACCTGCATCTGTAAAGCAACCAATTATCTGGGAAACATATCCAAGCGAATCCATGTTGATGTCTCACCAAGAGGTACACATCTTTTATTATTATTATTATTATTATTATTATTATTATTATTATTATTATTATTAAATCTATTTCATCTCTAATGTTCTTGGTGTATTTAGAGGATACAGTTGACTTGTTTTTGATTTTACATCAAATCATATCTAACTGAAGATATTGTGAATGGCAGGTTGTCCTCTAACACTGGCACCGTCTGAACTTGTTGTGAGATTTGGAGATCCAGTTTCAATCAGCTGCAGCACATCGGCCACAGATGTTGCTGAAATGGTCTGGGTGGTTCCTGCTGGAGACAAAGAATTTAAACCTGGTTCTGTTCTCACTTGGATGGTTAAAAACTTCAAATGGTGGACTCCAAGTCCTTTCTGCAACATCACTCTAAATGATGATTTTCAGTGTGCTGTGAGCCCAGTCATCACTGTTTACAGTAAGAACATCTGTCAAGATGCATTATTGTACTAGAGTTACAGATAATACAGGGCATGAGGTAGAATATGTTAGTTATTTATTTTTGTATAACAAAGGACTAATTTCGAGTTTCTGAAACTGCCACTCTGATGACAATGTTGTCGAGGAGCCTGCTGTAGCTCTGATCCAAATGTTGTACTTTCATGTGAACTGCAAAGAAGACTGTTAGTGG
This sequence comes from Benitochromis conjunctus, assembly GCA_015052645.1. Lineage (NCBI taxonomy): Eukaryota > Metazoa > Chordata > Actinopteri > Cichliformes > Cichlidae > Benitochromis > Benitochromis conjunctus. The sequence goes on along the minus strand of VOQK01042759.1, from coordinate 10,274 downwards.
CAACAAACCCAACCTATTAATATTAATGCATTCTTCTCATATTGATGTTAACATGCATATACATTTGTCACATGTCCTAAATGTATTTTTTGCTCTGCTTCATTTACAGAAACCCCAGACACTGTGTCAATCTCTGAATTGAATCATAGTCTGATGTTGAAGCACACAGTGGACCAGAAGTACACAAAGACACAATACAGACTGCAGTGTGACATCATCAATGTTGCTCCTGTTCAGTATCTCACTGTTAGCTGGTATAAAAACAATAAAATGATCACGACACAGTCCTTCAATGACACAACCAAAACACCAGTAAACGAGTCCTCTGTTCTGAGTGTCGACATCAGCAGAGAAGAAAAAGTCGTTGAGTTCAGATGTGAAGCTCAGCTGGACTTTGGACCACATGGACCAAGACTTCCTGCTGTTTCTCAATCACACAGTGTTTCAGCCCACTGTGAGTAAACATCCTGCTGTTTACACACAAACACAATATTTTTCTTGGATTTTTTTTCATTTCTAAATTTAATTTAACAATGTGAAAACCAGCTATGCACCACACAATTATTCAAATGATTAACAAACATCTTTTTGTCTTTTCAGATGCTCCTGATCTAAACACAATAGATAGTACTCATGATCTACTGGAAGGTTCTAACATCACTTTGAACTGTGAAGCTGAGGGAAACCCTCCTCCTGTCTATAACTGGACTTGTGATGGGGAGAATATGTTGGAGAACGCAAACAGTTTCAGGATCATTCGAATAAAACGCAATACAATCTGCAGCTGCACAGCTACCAATTATCTGGGAAATGTAACCAAGACAGTCCATGTTCATGCTGAACTAAGAGGTACACATCCTGGTTTAATTTATGTCTAATTTTCTTGTGGAATATTTAGAGACTGCTGAGTAAAGAGAAGTAGTAAATTGAACAATGTAATGTATGAAGATTTGAGAATTAACTTATGTTTTATTTTGTTTATGTTACAGGTAAAACCAATAAAACCAGTTTCCCACTCATCTGGGCTTTGCTCTTTATAGTGGTCGTGACCAGCTTCATCCTCATTGTGTTCTTTTGTCGCAATCAGTGGAAAAAACATGGACATTATCATTTTGTTCCTGACAAAGCTCCAAATGGCTCAGATATCCCTTTGAGTACTAAACAAACCAATGGAAATAATTAGCATATTTGCTGCTTTCTGTAAACTGAAGCAAAAACTTAATTTTGTAACATAATTAGTTTTCTTTGAAAAAAAGGTTCATTTCATTCCCTTGTATGGAAAACTCCTAGCCCACCCACTTCAAAAATGGACCCATGCTGATAGGCTGTGAGAAGTATTTTTTTTTAAGTGTTATTTTCTATTACTTCTAAATAAATATGAAAATTATGACATGTGCTTTCCTTTCTTAAAAAACAAGCAATCAAAAAATATCAAAAAAAGTTATCACAAGCGAATCTTGACTGAACAGGCAGTTTCACACCACCACCTGTTAAATTTGAAATAGCATGTAAGGGTTCAGAGATTTGTCAGACAGCGGAGAATGAAACTTATAAACTTAACACATGATGTAAGGATACTTGGGTTTAATATTTAGTTTGTTATAACAATGTTTTTTGACAATAAATCCTGGTCACCAGCTTGATCACACACACTGCTGTGGGATCGTATCCCATTCTTTAAATAGCATTTGTTGCAAGTCAGCCAGTCAGTGGTTGTGCTGGTCACTCTGGCACAAACAGGATGTCCAAGCTGATCTCCCAAATGTTCATTGGGGTTGAGGTCAGGACTGCAGACAGAGAAAAAATAGTCTCCTCTGTAGAGAGGCTGGGGTCTTCTTCCCCACCGCTATCAGACTCCTGAACAGCTGACCTACCTCAACTGCAATTTGCACATCAGGCCACTTTGCACACCAAGTTCATTTTGCACTTTTCTACACCTAATTGCTTGTACATACTTTATTTATCTTTATCTTCATTATTTATCCCCATATTTAAAAGTTGGCATTTGTGTGTATGGACAGCAAAGACAGAATTTCATTGCACAGAGAAATGCTATTTCTTCTGTACACATGACAATAAAAGCTTTGAATCTTGAATCTTAAATACCTGGTAACTGGGGTCAATCACCCAAAGCAATGGATATTGTGCAAGTAAGATTAATAAGATCCATCCATCCATCCATCCATCCATGCATTAACCCATCCACTAAATTAACCATGTAACCTACGCTATTTAAAAAAGAAAATTAACATAAAGAACATCTCCAAATTACAATCAGTAAGAGCTAAAAAACTTTAAAGCCAAAGTAAAAACTATGTGGTACACTTTTGAAATACATTAAGTATCACTGTTTCCAACACCAGGCCAAAGAGAGAATAACTTTGCATCTTCAAACAACAGCTTTATAATAAGAGAGTGAACAGTGATGATATGGAACTAATAAAGAAATTAAACTTTAATAAACTACATGCAATAGAAATGAAACAACATTCAATTATTTAGAATAACGCTAACTGGCCCCTATAATTTATATGCCCTGTGTCCTAGCATAGGGTCTTCAAAGGGGGAGGGGCTTGGTAATGAATAAGTAGTAAATATAAAGATGTCACCAACATGATTAAAACTGGTCCTGAATGCAGGCAATATTGCTTCTACTACCTAATCTATTCATTAGACATTGCTTACTTTAGAACTGAGTATTACAGCTTCTACGTGGAACCTGACAGTGACTGGTAACAGCTGCAGTTGGGTTAATATCATAGTAATCCAAGGGTCTCCCTCTCCTGGCACAAGGTCTCACCAGTTTGGATTGAGACTATGAAAGTCTGTTCTTCCACTGATCCCATCTGATTGCTATCTGCTGTATGTTGACTTTTTCCCATTAACATGTTTATTTTAATTATTGTAAGTGAGGCTGTGCCCAATCCAATCCGAATGATGTGTGGTATCAGAGTGGACACTACTTAACCAACCTGAAGCGAGTTTCCATGGTGATCAAACCCACAAAACAAGGTTAAATTATGGACATGTGCAAAAGTAAGACATGATGTGGATGATTTTCACATGTGTAGAGAGAATAAAACAAACTTCATCTATGTCTCTGTGTTTATTAAAAACATTATTTTGAACTTAACCCAGTCTGTGAACTGTGGATCTGGATGATGACTAGAAAACGCTAAGCTGACCGAATTTATGACATAATTTGTATTTCTTAGTAAAATCACATAACGTTTCTATCTGTTGTGGAAATGTAGAAAAAAAAATTGTGAAACAATACATTGAAAAACCACACAAAATATAGATGGAGGGGAAGCTAGTGCTACTTCACGAAGATCTGGTTGTACATGTGGTTTTGCATTTTGGGCTTTACAGACAGTTTCCTGTACATATGGGGGCCAAATTTTTCCTTCTCTTACCCCAACTGGTCGCAGCAGATGGCCGCCCCTCCCTGAGCCTGGTTCTGCTGGAGGTTTCTTCCTGTTAAAAGGGAGTTTTTCCTTCCCACTGTCGCCAAAGTGCTTGCTCATAGGGGGTCATATGATCGTTGGGTTTTTCTCTGTATGTATTATTGTAGAGTCTACCTTACAATGTAAAGCGCCTTGAGGCAACTGTTGTTGTGATTTGGTGCTATATAAATAAAATTGAATTGAATTGAATTTCCTCTATTCATCTGCCTTTACAACTATCAGCATGTCATCTAAGTATCATCATTAGTAGGTTCGACATTGACCTGATATTCATCTAACCCGGGTCCTGAAGCTGAGCATCCTCTGGACAATTCCAAGACACTTCTCACCTTTTCCATCGACCTCATTCTTTCTGCATGCTGTACAAGCATGCTTATAAAGATGCCGAGTTTCCTTGTGCTCTTTTCACTCTGTGGTGAGTGATGATGATGCCCTTCAATTACTCATATTTTATAAATACTTTCCTTTTAATAAGATATTAATGGAAGTCAAAAGGATCATCAGTGTAACCTCTGAGTTTTAACAGAATAAAATAAAGCACATTTCAAGTGGGAGAGGTAAGTGTTAGATGTGGTACAAATATCCGTTGTCAGCTAGCTGTCAGAGCGGGTGTGGTTTTGAACTTTACCATCTCATGAAAAAGAAAGTTTTCACATGACTCTATACAGCGGGGTGTAATTAGTTTTTGTGAAAAACTAATTACACCCCATGGTTCAGTAGTTTTTAAAACAAAATTTAGCTGCACTGACTTGCCGGTAATCATTTTCTGTAAGACTTTATCAGTTTCTGACATTGTTATGGTGTGATTTTTCCCTCATTGAGCCTTGTGGGCACTAGTTTATGAACTCCTAAAGTCTCACCACAGCATTGTAATTGCATTATGCTCTCAACCCACACCTTGATTCTTTTCTTTTTCAGTCATTCTGTTGTGTATTTGCCAGTGTTCTAGTGATAACTATCCTGCTAAATAACCAATTTCTAATTGTACAGTCATTAACTTTAACATGTAACATGCTGACTGAGGCTTTGTAGGGTCTGACATGCAGATCTTTGATTTGTTCGATTTTATCTAAACATTGTAAACTCTGACTTTTGGATGAATTTGCTTGAACTGAATGCTAATTACCCCCTAAAACCCTATTACCCTCACAAGACTGCATAGCTTAATAGCTATGGTTCTTATTATTAATCATTTATACTTTTATAATTAATAAAGACATTCAGTTAAGTCCATATTTTGTTGGAAAAAGCTTTATAGCTTTGCCACTTTATAATATAATAATTATTTTAGGACTTGGATGGAGTTTTTTATATCTCAGTGGGAAAAGGGCCTCTCTCATTTCCCAGAGTGAGGATGTCTGATTGTCCTCATGGTCTGTTGTTGTAATCATGAGAAAAAACGTGGACATTACAGTTTTGTTCCTGACGAAGTGGCACAGACATCTCTTTGAGTACGGTACTCCACAAGCCAGTGTCAATGTTCAGGATATTCACTGCATCGTGATTAAAGTGAAATAAGTGATACTTTAATTATATGTGTAACCTAATCATTTATTGGAGCATTTAAAAAACAGTTCCATGAACATATTTTCATTTTAAAACATCCCTACCTTCATATGCTTGAAAACAAACAGTAGAAATAATAAGAGGTTTATATTTTCAATATATGCATATTTACAGTGCAAAGCTTATATGCCATTTCTGCAGTCAAACAAAGTAGCATATTTGCATGCGTAAAAACGCAATTGTAAGTGTGTTACCGGCGACAGACCTTAGGGAGATCTGGACCGGCACACAGGCTAGAAAGAACTGCGTAGCCAAATATAAACCATGGACTAATATAGAGGACACAGAAGTTAGCATCTTGTTCAGGCTGGAGCTCATTTATTTCTCATCACTTTGCATACATTTTTTTTTTTTTCAGATTCCTAGGTCCATCTCACCACATGACACAGTCTGGTGTGGGCAGAGTTAACCCTTAAGTGTACTTAGGGGCACTTTGCAAGGTTTGGAAGAACTTTCAAGGATTTCCAAGTAGGCTTAAGGGTTAAGCTCAGGGAGGGTGGACAGTCATCTAGAGGAGACAAGATGGG
>VOQK01042757.1:4775-23018 GCA_015052645.1 Benitochromis conjunctus | reverse complement strand
CATAAGAAGATCGTTTGTAACCTTCACTAAAGCTGTTTCTGTACTGTGATGAGCTCTGAAACCTGACCGAAACTCTTCAAATAAGCCATTCCTCTGCAGATGATCTGTTAGCTGTTCGACAACTACTCTTTTAAGAATTTTTATGATGAAAGGACGGTTAGAGATTGGCCTGCTACCTTAAATGTCTGTGGCATGTAGCTGATTAACGGAGATAGGCTGATCATAATTAAAACTGAACAATTCAGCACAGTAGAAGCTCGGACCGGAAACACATCACTAGAAAACAGGAAGACATGACGGGCATCATCGTCTGCGTGTGTGGTTTCTTAGGTTTCTGTAGTAACAGTGTGGCTCTGTGTTGAAGGACAGATCCTCCTCAGCTTGATGCCTTCATCATGGACAAAGCTCTGTTGGATTACGAAGTCTCCATCGATGCTGACTGCAAACTGGCGACAGTCGGGAAACCGTTCGCCATTGAAGGTAAGCAAGCATCACTGCGGGCGTTCTGTCTGTGTTTTGATCAGGTCAAAGTGCACATGTGCTGTTTCTGTTTAGGTCACTTCCTGTCAGTGATTTCTTAAAATTGGACCGATCAGAGGAGAGTAGCAAGGTCGTGTGATGATTTAATGATTTAAAGACCACCTGGTGAATCAGTCAAACGACCTTGACATACTGAGGGGCGTAACAAGCCAACACTATGAAACTCGTCAGATGACCTGAACCTTCAGATAACAAAAAACAGAAAAACGGATCTGAGTCTGAAGCCAAATCGTTGAATCGTTGTAGAAAAAGTGGCGTGCTTCACTGTTGGTGCTCTGATGCAGCATCACTATTGTCAAAATGGCGACCAACAGAAAAAAGGTGACATGAAATAGTTCCATCCATAGAGTAAAGCTGACGTTTACATGATCCCTCAACACACACTGAGGACGTCAACAATAAAAACGATTTTAATAAATAATGGAAATAAAGAGTCCACAGCTGTTGGTTTCATCTGTTTCTAACTTTCATAGTTTCAGGTTTACATTTACTGAGGGTCTGCGCCGGTCCTGCGTCACTGCTCTTTATTTTAGCTGTTTTGGACAAACTGAGTCTGCAGATTTGACAAAAGGCACGGACTCGGACTCAGACTCTTCGAAGATGCATGGGTGTAGGAGAAAAAGATCAGCTCTCAGATTTAGATGGAGGAGAAGACCGATGGTGGATCGTTGAAGTTTTACATCATGAACCGTGTAGAGGCGGGTCTACAAACCAAAGCTGACAGGAAATGATGTAGATCCTCAGCTCAGCACAGTCACTCGTCTCTATGAGGTCAAACATTGGACTGAAACATGACTCAAGTTCAAATTTGAAAATGAGAAGTAAAAGTTTCCCGCTCTGACCTTCAGCTGAACCATAATTAAGATTTTTTTTTTTAGTTTAATTAGACTTTGCGTCGTCCTCCAGCATAATTACTGGTTAGACCTCTTAATTAACAGCTCTGTGGTTTTCGCTCATGAATTATTCGACTTCCTGTTCATGGCTCAGACATCCGTCTGCTCACTCCACACAAACAGACACGACTGATGTTGCTGTTTGTATTATTCACCTTTCTGATGTTATTTCTTTCCTCTCAGAAGCTCTGAGGTTCAGCTTTCAGTAAAATGAGCCTGATTGTCTGTTATTGATTGTTGTTGACAGGTGACCGTTTTTATTGTTTGTTAGTCGTGTTTTGTTTTTACTTTTATGCTCAACAACATCTGTCTGCTCAAATGGCTGATTTCTCTCTGCAGTTTCTGAACAGATAGCGAAACAAATAATGTACTGCTGTTTGTTGTTTTTATTGTTTACTGTTTATTTGTTTCCAGGTTACGGTATTGGCCTCCCTCAGAATTCTCCTCTGGCCTCCAATGTCTCCGAGTTCATCAGCAGGTACAAATCCGATGGATACATGGACCTGCTGCACGACAAGTGGTACAAAGTGGTTCCGTGTGGGAACCGCGTGTTCGCCGTTACTGAGGTCAGTGTGACAGCAGCACACCTGTGTGGCCACCTGTTCCTTTCTGTTGCTGGAGTAGAGCTGCTCAGAGATCAAAGCTGAGACTCTTTCATAAAATGTATTTTATTTCAACCTTATCAAAGCCAATAGAACAACAGGAGGTATCCAGACACTTCAGATCTAGAATGGATGTATTTTCTGCCTGTGCTCAGGTGGGCAGATGCTGCCCCCTGCTGGTCACTCTGAGACACAGCCATCAAACCTCATACAGGCAGATTAAAAAAACAACACAAACTACAGTGTGCAATAAAACAAAGCAACAGGAAACCCAGCAAGACACCAGCTGCAGACACACTGCCCCCTACAGGCACAGAGAGGACCTGCGCAAATACATCTTCCTGCGCTTTTAAAACAAGTTGCCTGCTGACCTGAGATCAGTTACATCTCTGCATACATTTAAAAACAAAATCACTTTGTTTGCACAGGCCTGCACTCACTCCTTTTTGTTTTATATTTTGCTTTTTTCACTGCCTTTACAATTTTAAACATGCACAGGTTTTTATGTTATGTTATGTTATGTTATGTTATGTTATGTTATGTTATGTTAAGCACATTCCATTTGCAACTAATGAAATGTGGTAAATAAATAATCGCCACTCCCTTCTCTCTCTCAGACTCTTCAGATGGGCATCAGTCACTTCTCCGGACTCTTTGTGTTGCTGTGCGTCGGCGTGAGCGGCGCTTTGCTGACTTTGGCAGGCGAACATGGTTTTTACCGACTCGTCCTGCCACACATCCGCCGCCGTCAGAACCTAAAGTACTGGCTGCACACCTCACAGGTGAGTCAGAGAAGGATGACCTCAGCCTAGTGCTTTTATATTATTCATTCATGTTTGTGAAAAACTGAACGAGAAAACTAAATGTTCTGTGTGACAGAAAATCCACCGAGCTCTGAACATGACGTACGAGGACGTGAAGAGGCAGCGAGCTGAGAGAGAGAAGAGGTCAGTCTCACCATCTGAGCTCTCAGTGTTTAGGTTAACTCTGATGGGAGTTGCAGGACGATAAGCACAACCTCAGGCTTCAATCTCCAGTTATTCTTTCAGTTATGAAGCTGATTTCATAATCCAAGAATGAGACATACGATAAAAAGAACATTTCATGAGCAAAAAAGTTGTTAAAAAAAATCCTTGTGATGTTTTTTCAGTTCTTCATGCTAAATGTTTTTAGAGAGTTTAGAGATGTCTAATTCACACGTTTCTCACTGACTTATCTGCATTATTCTGAGCCTAAGGTCTTTGTCTGTGTTCAGCTGTAACCTGCACAAGTCTCAGCCCCCCCCAGCCCCTCCGGCTCCGGGAGCTTCAGCCAAGTGGAACAACGAGACGAGCAAGGACGCCACTGCCGCCACTGTTGCAAAAGATGCCCGAGACTTCAAAAGAGTTCATTTCAACCTGGAGACGCTGAACACCCGCCGTCTGCTTGCTCGCCTTGCAGTCTCTGAATCCAAGGGAGGCAGCACCATGGCTGAGAGGGAGGGCCCAGCCAAGCCGAAGGCGGGACCAAACAGCAGGCTGTGTGAGAATGGAGGACCAGCGGCTTCGTTCACCAACCTACTGCTCACGCTTCCCTCCTCATCTTCCTCTGGAAGACCCAATGCTTCAGCTCCACCCCCCACAGCTGCGGTGCTTCCTCCTCCTGCTACTTCCACCTCTGCCCCCGTTACTATAGCCCCGCCCCCCACAGAGGCCCCACCCCAAGCAGTGGTGGCTCCACCCCGGCCTGGCGAGCTGGAGGAGCTGGAGGAGGAGATCGAACAGATGAGGGAGAAGTTACGGACAGCTCTGGCGAGGAGAGCTGAGATTCAGACGACTCTAACCAAACCCGCCGTCACAGTGACAAGCACCCCATCATCCATTACTACAACAACCATTATGGCAACCCCAACAACGACAGGAGTCACACCTATTACCTTACCCACTGTTACCCCAGTCACAACCCTCCCTTCCAACATGAAATGTGTAACGACCATGACCGACCCGCCTCACAAAGTCCTATCTAAAGTCCGGCCCCTCCACAGCAGACTGGCCAGTCAGAGGAGGTGATGTTCTCTGGAAAGGTCACATGACACGGCGGCCATTCTAATCAGCAGTAAGGAAAAAAGTTGTTCCTTTTATTTTCTAACTTTCTCAAATCCTCAAAGAAGTTGATCGGACAGAAAACATCAAAGAGCCCTAAAGCTAATCAGATGATTGGTTACCTAATCAATATATTTAGGCTGGATGAAATTATTGAACCCCTTAGAGTACAAACACTTAATATTTCCAGCTAAAATCAAAAACCCTGTGAAAATATTAAAGAAAAAATTGTTTCAAAGACTTTATAAAAATAAAAAATCACTGTTGGGAAAATATGCTAATTTAAATCCATAAATCTTCAAATGAAAGTCAGAAGATCAGGAATCATCCTCCAAACCTGAAACTTTATTATTGCACACATTTCAAAGTTTGAATAATCACTCAAAGCCCAGTTATTTTATACACTAAATTTATTATTTTGTAATATTACTAATATTAGTAGTTAGTATTGAATTAGTATTACTGTGAGTACAGTTTGTTTTTCAGGATTTTTTACTCCTAAACGTCAAAGACAATCTATTTAAAATATTTTAATATGATATACATTTATCACTTTAAGAGTGATATGTTTTTTTGTCAATTAAGTGCATAAAAAATAAATTATTATGTTTTAATGTTTTTCAGTCGCAAGTACTGCTTGTGAAGTCTAAAGTCTGTCAGTTAAATTATGTAAACTGAGGAAGAGAAGAAGACCAGGACGTGAGCCTGAGGTACACCGAATTTAATGAGATGTTAGTTTGAGCCAAATAAAGAATAATGTAGCAGTTATATTATAGAAGTGCATATTGCTAAAGAATCCAGAGACTTATTTTTGCATATTTTTACATATTTAATAACAAAACAAATAAGTTTGTATATAATTAAAATAGCTGCAGTGAATCTAAAGATTGTATTCTTTATTTTTATATAAAATCAGTCTGATGTTCAGTTTCCACCTCTGACTGGTTAAAACGGCCGCCGTGACAGAGACTGAAGAGCATTTCTGGCGTTGCACAAAAAGCATGTCCACTCTTTAAAAAAAATTACAAGAAGTACACATACCACCAGACACAACAGGAGCCGTTTCCTGTTGGGAGCGGAAACGGCGGTGTTCATGCAATAACGTAGTTTGTTCTTCACACAGACGTAACTCCTCTTCGTGTCACATGAACATGGTTAGTGTGAGCAGTATGCCGAAGGTTTTTATTAGAGTCACTTCACTTTTTCAGACATGACACCTTCAATGTTCCAACAGAGCCTGAACCCATCCCCGAATGTGACTTTAACCCTCCTCTTCGCTGCAGCGCCCCCTGCTGTGTTGACACTTGCATTTCCAGTTTGTTTCAATCAAAAGTTCAGATGACACCCAACTTTATCTATCCATGAAGCCAGATAACACACACCAATTAGTTAAACTGCAGGAATGTCTTAAAGACATAAAGACCTCGATGACTTCTAATTTTCTGCTTCTAAATTCAGATAAAACTGAGGTTTTTGTACTCAGCCCTGAAAATCTTAGAAAAAGGGTATCTAATCAGATACCTACTCTCAATGGTTTCAGCTTGGGCTCCAGTAACACTGTGAGGAATCTTGGAGTCGTTTTTGATGTATCTTTAAAATAGCTTTTCTTAGAAACACTGAACTGCTAAACTAAAGATGAAGACATTTTTACATTCTCCAGAAAACATGACGTCTTTTTGTTAAACCTTCAAATGGTGTGAAAAGTTGAGGATGTTTTTCACTCTGTTTGGTACATTTACAGGTTTCTCATAAAAAAGGAAAGAAAAAATTGATTCATACTTTATTCATTCATACATTCAGTTTGTTTTTCATCAGTTAAACTTAAATCTGAGGGATGAGCCTGAGCTTTAACTTTCAGATATTTTACTGAGTTAAATCCATTATTCATCCTGTTATTCTTCTTCTTAAGTGTTTTTATGATGATTAATAAAATCCACTTTCTAATGAAGTCTGTGATGTTGTCTTTTACTGGTTGATTTGATTTGAATAAGGAAACGGCTGGAATTATTAAAAGGATAAACCTCAGTCAGTCTAACCACAGCTAATAAGCTAGTGCTAGGTGTAGAATGATCAATCAGTGATTTGTTACACAGCTTTATTGAGTGTACACTGAGCACCCATCAGTCATTACAATACCAACAGAAAACGGACTACACACTCCTGCCACTAAACAGTGGCTTGAAACACTGTTTCCAGTCCGGCCATTCTGTCAACTTATCAAAGGAAAAATTTGGTCGGGGGATTAAACTTCGTTACGTTTCTTCGCTTTTCTCTTCGTTCCATCTAGGTTGCTTATGACACAATGTAGAATGATCGGTCAGTGATTTGGTTATAACACAGCTGTACTGAGTGTACAGCATTCATTAGTCGTAACAACAACAACAGAAAATGGGTTTCTCACTTCCACCACTAAACAGCCTACTGCCGTAAAATGTATCGCAGCAACATAAAGCTGCCATACCACTTGGCTTACCACCCACAATAACATAAACCCATATATGACACTAGGCATATGTCTTATCCACAAGAGCATGCATGTAGAAAGTATGCGCCTGTGCTAACAGTTTCCTTTCTTTTCTAGCATTTACACTAACACAAAATGTCACCTGCAGATGTGATGATGGGTATACTCAGTCACTTTTTTAGTTTATTTAATGGAAGAAAATACTGTACTCTTAAATATACATTGATTTGAGGGCAGTTACATCTTCCAACAATTGAGGAACCCTCATAAACTTATAATTAATGTATTAAAAATAGATAGCAGCAGGCGCTGGTGTGTTGCCCAACCATCTTGAATACAGTGATCGCCGTTCTGCCTAATCGGAACAGCAATTTTAGACTGGCCACATACCAGCGGTGGAGGAGAACAGAAATGGTAGGCATTGGCATGTCGTGGAGGGTCATTTTAATTCCTATCTGCACTTCAAACTCAAGATATAAAGGATCATATCTATGTTTTATCATTGAAGAAGATAGAAACGAAAATATGAACGGGACAATGCTGCCATGATCTTAATAAAACCTAGTTCTTTTTCTCCTAGCCTCATCTCCTCTAATGAAGTCGGGGCTCTAACACACAAAAATGTGCATAAACAAGTTATATGCAATACTGTCATAGTCACTTGATGTGATCAGAATATACCTTTATAAAACACAATCTACTGACATCTATAGGTGAGATTTTATACCGTTTCCTGGTGAGGCGTTCGTGGACCTGTTAGTTATGGGGAGTCATGATGCAACCAGTGTTACTGTTCTTGGTCTTGTGACATTTTGGAAAGTCAAACAGAAATGTGGTTGTTGTCACTTTAAGAGTTAATCTCAAATATTGAAACAGGTGTTTGTTGTAAAAACCACTGAAACTTGTTCACACAGAGAATTATAAACATTTATTGATGTGATTTATTTTTTTTTAAACATCTGTTTTCTGATTGATCAGCTCTTGTGGAGCGCAGCTGCCAGCTGGTTGTAGTTCATCTTCCTCAGGATATCCTCAGTTACCTCCTTGGCCCCCTCGGCGTGGTACTTCTGGACCATGAGGTCAACAGTTCTGGTTCTGTCTGCAGACTCCAGTCGGCTGACGGAGATCGGCTCAGTCCGGAGACTCAGGAAACGCTGGAAGGTTTTCAGATCCTCTGAACCAAGACAGTTCAGCATCTGCAGCAGCTGCAGGGTCACGTCTTCCTCCTGCAAGTCCAGTACCTTCACTGAGAAGGGAGACCAGAACTCAGATCAGACCGGATCAACACACATAAACTGATCTGCAAGACTGGTAATGTTATGGTGATGGAGCAGGACTTCCTTAAGATAGTGTCGGAGAGGCCAAGATAAAGACAGTGCTCGACAATACCTTCCACCCACTCCATCACATGCTGGCCAGTCGCAGGAGCACGCTTAGTGAGAGACTGAGATTACCCATAATGCACCACTGAATGACACAGGAAATCATTCCTGCCTGTTGCTATCACCTCCATCTAATGCACGGTACACACTGCAGTAGTTACACCATTTTGCACATCCCCTACAGTAAAATAACAAATAACAAAGTTTTACAGTTTAGGGTAAAATGTCAATCATATGTTTTTAATCTTTGTAAGATTCAGGATATTTATAATTGAGCTATTTGTATATATTAAAGCTATTTTTTATATTTTGTAACTTTGTAATTGTATTATTTAATTTAGTTCAGTCTGTTACTGTTCTTACTGTCTTGGATCAACTGTAACTCAGATGCATGAACACAAACTGGAAGGCAAGAAAAAAAACTGGTCAGGACAAACAAATGTTCAGTGGAGATTTCTGGTCGAAGTAAACAAAGAGAAGCTGCAGGTTCACGAGCCTCCATGATAAAGTCTCACGTTTTCAAGAAGAACCACGATACGTTTTCAGTTTGACTATGAATGAACTACACACACACACACACACACACACACACACACACACACACACACACACAGGTAAAAGAAGGTCACATGTAGTGTGACTTACCTTTCAGCTGGACAACTCGAGCCCAGACTTCACACTCTTTGTTGCCAAACAGCCAGCCAATCAGACGGGACCCAGCCACATGACTCCTGAGCTGCAGCTTCACCTGTGTGGCTCCAGCCGTCAGCTGCACCTGAAATGATGGCAGGAAGTTGTTGTAGTCTCTGAAGTTCACGAACTTTGACATCTGAAATGATAAAAACAACAAATGACATTCATGAGTGTGTGTGTAAAAATTAGGATCAAGGCTCTGATCAGGAAGCAGCTTCAACAAATTCAGCTTCCTGTTCCTGAACAGCTGATGGAGCTCCAATTCCAGGATTCACTATGGCAACGGTAAATAAAGAGCGGAGTCTCATCTGAATCGAAAGCACACATGTCAGTGCTGACCAAGGTCTGCTGTGTCATCAACACAGACTTAATAAAGTTTGAATTTATTACCATGGTAACTGAGTCCAATTTTGTTTCTGTTTCTGGTACACAAACCTAAGTTCAGTTTTAGCTGGACCTAGTTCTGGGAGCCAGGTAAAAAGTGAGAGTGAAATGAAGCATCAGGTGTTGACAGGTGAGAGCAGGTGCAGCGTCAGAGTGGGATACCTCTGGCTGGATGACTGTGACGGGCTCTCCGATCAGTTTGTACGTGTGATTTGGGATCAGTTCGCAGTCAGGAATCGCTTCGACGTACTCAGCTCCAATCCGCCGCTTCCACTCCTTTCTCACCTGCACATCAGGTGATCAGTCAGAGCCACAAAGACTGATTAAGGTTTTTGTTACAGGTGTCAGAGGATATCATTTCAAACATAAATCATTTGAAATTCAATCCTTTCATGGCACTTTTGCCATGAAAGTATTGTAAGGACTCTTCAATACAGATGCAAGGGGGCAGGGCCTGCTTACCTGAGTGAGGCAGACATTCCTGGGCAGAAGCAGGACGAACAGTGTGGAATTGGTGGGTTGAGAGAAGATCAACACCAGGGCAGCAATCTGGTCACCGGGCGCTGGCGTCACCAGACCAAAGCACGAGAAGCCCGAAATGTCAACTGTCACATGACTATCGGTCACCTGACCTGGGGTGATAAAGTCCACACAGTCCCCCGTGACATGAGCTACAGACAGGAAGTGCTGACCACCATCTGCAAGACAGAAAAACATTGATCCAGAGACCATCAACAGACATCAGCCAGCGATGGCAAATCAGACATGTCTGACATGGTAACCCTGAAATGAGCCAAACACAAAATGTGAATCTAGACTTCTCTCCAAAGTCTCGGACTCAGAGGATTAAAAAAGATCAGAAACAATTTTTCTTTCCTCCAAAACATCAGGTGAGGATGATTTCTTATGCAGTTTCTGTTTGCAGTCATCAATGTCCTGAGGAAACTTTATTAATTATATGCTGCAAGGTCAGAAAACGTGGATGTTGTAATGTGAAGTTTGACCTCATGGTGGGACTGTGACACATAACTGGTAGTAAAAGTGTCAAAGAAACAGTCAGTGACCTGAGAGCAGCTGGCAGTGTGGCAGGTGGAGTCGCTGGAAGCTTCCAGTCAGCAGATGGAACCTGAACAGAGCTCCTGCCACCTGCAGCCCTTTAGAGGACAGGAAGTCCACATCCCAGGGAACCATCTCATACATCACATCACCAAACCCCTCCAACACCAGGCCTGTCAGACTGCACCTGAACACACCGGGCTGCTGGCAACGCAACCTGGCAACATGGAAACATCAATGTTGTTAGCTCTTAACTGTGATAACTGTAATATTCAGAGCATCTAGACAGTGTTCACACCGCTTCACTTCTTCCACGTGGTGTGATGTTACAGCCTTATATTTATTTAGAGTCTTTTTCTACAATTGATCTTTTTGAGTCAACTTCAGTAATTACTTCCTCCAAACCATCAACACGTCTTTTAGACCCCATTCAGGAACTGAAAATACTGCAGTCAGACTTTAGAACAAAGTTGAATAATATCTACACAAGACAGACCAGAATGGGAAATGCTTTGACTGCACTACAAAGTAAAGTGATGCAGATAAAACAAGATGTAATGACCAATGCAGCACGTATTGACAAAGCCAAAGCTTGCATCAATGAG
This sequence comes from Benitochromis conjunctus, assembly GCA_015052645.1. Classification (NCBI taxonomy): domain Eukaryota; kingdom Metazoa; phylum Chordata; class Actinopteri; order Cichliformes; family Cichlidae; genus Benitochromis; species Benitochromis conjunctus. The sequence continues at coordinate 12,318 of VOQK01042757.1, read as the reverse complement.
ACAGAAAAGGCACTTGAGAAAGCAAAAAAAATGCTGGAATCAGCAATTAAAGAAATTAATTTCCTTGAGGCAAAAACAGAGAACCTGAAGAACCATGGAAGGAGGAAGAATTTGCACATTTTCAGCATAAGAGAAGGAGCGGAGAAAAACAACCACATGCTACCAAAACGACTAGCTAGTGACCCAAAATAACCCAAAATTGGAACAACTGGAACAAGTCCAACACACACTATCCTTGGGAAGACCAAACCAAAACAGAGCAGTGCTGGTCCACATCCTACCAAGAAGCAAGGAAACAAGAAATCACACAGGATGGGATCAGGGCCACATTTGCACAGGACCAGTCTGCAGAGACCATCCGTATCCAACGGAGGTTCCATCCGGTCATAAAGCTGTAGGCTCAGGGTCCTACGTGGTGGCAAGACACATAATTTCTCAACACCACAGGAAGCTGAAGAGTTCTTCAAAAGTCTTCCAACAAACAGCAACAGGAACTCGTGATGAGTGAGTTATAAAGAATATGCTCATGATACAGAGGAGATCGATATAAGACTCTTCCTAGGACTGGATCTGTACTATAATACAACAACGGGTGACATTTAGAATATAGGGTGAACAAACGTATAAGATCTAAGAGTATAGTCCAAATGTACAGGTGAGTACTTGTACAGAGGATGTCTATATAGCTTAATGTATAGATGATGATGATGATAGTATAAGTTAAAACATGCCCCGGTGAGGCTAGGCTCACTAGTTGCTACCCAATATTGTGGATTGATTGGTTCAACTTAATATCCTATAACAAAAAGTACATTTTATAAATATATATAGCCCCAGTGACATTTTAGTTGAGAAATATTTTGAGGTGAAAACTGAATTTAATCCATTTTATGATAAGGCAATAACATGACAATGACAACATGACAGTGTGGAACAAGTGAAGCACTGTGAATACTTCCACTGTAGGTTAAGGTGGTATTGATGAACTCATATAATTTGGTGATAACATCAGTATGTGTTGGGTCTAACAAACTGCTTCACAAGAGCTTACAAATAAAAACACATCAAACACGACAAACGTAACTCGAGGTCACAACACCAAGAGCGGGTTCATCAGCAGAGTGGTGCCAGATCTGCCCTAACCCTCCATTAAACCACATCACCCAACAACCCTGTGTTACCTGAATATGCACCCATCCTTGCTGACCTCAGGTGTGATCTCAACCTGCACAGACCAACAGGTAATCGATTAAAAAACTGGACCGATAAAAAAAATCAGCAATTCAATAGTTTTTAGGACAATATCAGTGACATCACAGTGACACAACTTACCTGTGGTGTATTTGTCTCCAACCTGACGTCAGAGAAGGTCTGTGATGTCACTGCTTCTGCTTGAAAACAGAGACCTGCAGAAAGATGACATCATCACATCACATTATTTCATCCTTCCTGATAAATATCAAGTCAAGGGTAGGCTAGCTTAGCACAGACTGTGCATACATACACAGTGTTGGTACGATCTTCATCAGGATCTGCATGGCAATGCATTCTGCTCGTTTGGATCCAAAGAGCTTTTCTAGAAGTCTCCACGTCGTCAGTCTGTCTGCGTGTTCCAGCTGCTCTCCACCAGTAGGAGAACGACTTTCTGCAGTCATGTAATTGCTGATCAACCACTGGAAACAATTGAGCTCATCTGAGACCAGAAACTCCATCATTTCCATGATGACAGCTGAGTCTGAGGCATTCTGAGAAACAAAAATAGGACAGCTGATGACATCATGGATCAAGGTGGACTGGCAGTCTTTAGACCTGTGACGTTCCCTCTGAGCCTTACTGAAAATGTCAGGTGACAAAAACAAACCTTGCCCCTGATGTGATCCTCTTTCAGCTCCTGCAGTAAGAAGGGTTCTGATTGACCAAGGGCCTGATAGAACACTTTCTGAGCTTCCTCCCCCTTCCTGAGGACCAGGTCTACCAGAGCCCGTTTCTTGTCCTTGCAGGCTCCATAGATGGCGATGGCCTCACTCTCTGAGGTGTTGAGTATCCTGCAGCGTTGCAGGGCTTCCAGGATGGTGCCGTGTCTCTGGATCCTGCTGATAAGCTTCCGGCGCTGAGTCTTCACAAAGCCCTGGACATGTTTTAGATCTGATTCTGGTCTCTGGGGGATCGTGGTGAAGCGTACAGGGCAAACCTGATGATTTCGGCCAATTAGATTCTGGACTACAGCCAACACCGCTGGCGCTCTGTCCTCCTGGTAACACCTCATCATGGTTTTGGCGGTGCTGCAGGCGTCAGCAGACCGCAGCCAACGTGGAGGAATGGGGGGGAAGTCCTGCAGCAGGTCTGACTGACTGAGACCCCACTGGATCCTCCAGAGCTCCACAATTGGCAGCTTTGAAAGCTCCCGCAGCAGTACATCCTCCTTACCATCCTCCATTGGGGTATGGGATGAGTCCCAAACCTGAACTGCCTCCAGCATGTCACCCATGAGTCAGTATGTGCCCTCAGCTCTCACTGACAGGCTGAGAGAACTCCTACAAGACAAGAAAATAGGCAACAAAAACCCATACAAACTCAGTTCAATTCAGTTTAATTTTATTTATACAGTGCCAAATCACAACAATAGTTGCCTCAAGGGGATTTATATTGTAAGGTAAATAGGTGTAGGATTAAGACCATCCATCCATCTTCCTCCGCTTATCCGTGGCCGGGTCGCGGGGGCAGCAGCCCAAGCAGAGAGGCCCAGACCTCCCTCTCCCCAGCCACCTCCTCCAGCTCGTCCGGGGGAACACCAAGGTGTTCCCAGGCCAGCCGAGAGATATAATCTCTCCAGCGTGTCCTGGGTCTGCCCCGGGGTCTCCTCTGATCTGACCAACAGGTCACAATTAATATCCATGGTGTGATGGCAGGTGGGGTCCTCGTCATTAGACTGAGCCAGCACACCTGGGACATTTCAAAGCAGCAGTGACTGACACCATTTTGTATCTGGAGGGAGGCGACCAGACCCCGTTTCTTCTGTTTTCCTACCAGGAGGAGAGCTAGGAGCAAGACACCAGGGAGGTTTTTCCCAAACAGGAAGTGGGAAAGCCAACTTTCCTCAGTTCCTGGACTCAAGTGGATGGAGAACACATAAACAGTATGAAATCATAACATTTACTTGGCTCCTTAATCTTCTTAGTTTAGTTTGTTTCGAGCTGTTTTTGATGCATACACACGTTACTACGATCCGTTTTCTGTTAACTGATCAGCTGTTTGATTGAAGCAGGTTTGTGACTGTGAGGAGGTCAGCGGTCTGCCGGGGATCTGCCTCCATCCACAATCTGCTGACATCATGTCAGGAGGCATTTAGTGGATGAAGTCACACACTTTGTCTGGGCTGTTAATGCATTACACTTCTCTAAAAAAAAATTTAAAAAAAAAAAACCCAAACGCACATTAACATTCAGACTGATGCTGGGCTCAGGGCAGAAAAGTAGTCTTCCACCAAATCTGCAAACCTTTACAGTCTGAATATAACTCAATAAATGTCCGTTCACACGGTTTTAAACCCTTATACACTTTTTGACTTTTATATGTAAACTATGCCAGTTTGTCCAGATTTAAACCTATTTGTTACAAATTTGGTCAAGCTGAAAATTACATTTTCAGATGAGCAGTGTTAAGAAAGAAGAAAAGACAATATGCATATTACTGCACTTTGAACTGTGTTATTACCTTTATTTGTTATTATCTGTATTGTATACGACTGTTTCAGGAGAACTTTAACACTTGTTTGTTTTTTAAGGCAGTCGGTTTGAACGAGTAAATGAGACTAGAGGCAACTGAGAAATTATTGTTTTAACCAACAATAATTTAAATTGAGGACCGTCTGAGCCTATAGCAGCTCTGTTAGGGTAAAGGTACTACGAGGTATTTAAGATAATTATTCAGGACTTTATGTGAGAAGAAGGATTTGCTTTGTTTACAGTGATATTATCTGTATCTGAATTTGTCTTTGATAAAATCGTCAATAATCAGAGTCACTGTGACATCACCTAAAAACACAAGCAGAAAGGAGAGAGCGGTTCAGTGAAGCTACTGAGGTGCAGTCGGAGCTCCATCTGATCTGACAGAATGTGTTGGACGTGGCTGAAGTAGCGACTTCACCTTCAGCGTGTCTGAAAGGATTTCTGCTTAAAGCAGCACGCTTATGTCTTCGATAAAGAAGAAGAGGTCACAGCTGATGAAGTCACAGCTACACGTGCATGCCTCTGTTCATTCTCCTGCTTAAAAAAATAAAATAATGATAATGATGCTATGAGTGCAGGAATCTTGCTGCTGAGGTCGAGGCTCCGTGTCAACTCAGCCCTAACAGCATTAAAATCTTTAACTTAACAGATTTAAGAAAGAAGAAAGAATCCCTTAATCATCCCACATGGGGAAATTTCTTCTCTGCATTTGACCCATTCACTCAGTGAAGCAGTGGGCTGCCGTCAATACGGCGCCCGGGGAGCAGTGTAGAGACGGTACCTTGCTCACCCCTGAGGGGAAGCGATTCAGTGGATTCGAACCCCCGACCATGAGCACTCTACCTACTGAGCTATCTCCTATCTCCTGTAGGAGATAGCGCCTACAGGAGAGGACTTGACAAGCATTCCCTTGACAGCAGCAGAAACAGAACGAATCTTTAAAAATCAAACTAAGCTGTCACAGACCCTCTGAATCCTGTTCAGCCTCTAGCAGAGCAGAAGGTAAAGCAGCCGTTCTTACCTGAGAGCAGCTATTCAGGTGAAACTTTCTTGCAGCAGCTTAAAACAAAAACAAGCTCACCTGTGGGTTTGAACTCTGAGAAACAAGATTACAGCTAGTCTGAGTGATGAAGAGTCTCGGTCTTCATCACGAAGGCTCAGAGTTCTGGAGCCTCGGCTGGACAGAAACCAGTTTGTGTGAAAACAGGAAACAGGAAGTCTGAGGCAGTGATGGTTTTAGCTGCAGGTGCTTGCTTTATTTTAGCTGAACCTTAAAACCACAGAGAGGAGGTCACTCAGTAAAAACCAGGTCAAAACTCCCCGTTACCAGGAAGAGGCCTCGAGCAGAACCACAACTAAAAGTTAGAGATCATCAGTAAAATTCCAGAAACCCCAAAAAGATCAGGCCTTTTAATAATTTAACTGCTCTGAGTGACTCACAGGGATGAAAACAGGCTGGAGCAAAACGCTGAACTGATCAAGGGCTCTGTTTGCTGTGTGTGACGATCACTCATGAAAGGTTCCCACCTGAAGCTGAGGTAAGGTTTCAGGTGTAACAGGTGAGTCAGGCTGGAGGATCGTCTCCTCTCGGTGACGTCTGGCAGACAGAAATCTGCTGGTCCGGGATCAGACAGACCAGCTGAATGGATTCTGCTGTCTGACATTGGAACATGTGACAGGAAGTATGGATTTAAACACCTGAGCGTGAATGCACCCCCAAACCTCACAACCTTTTTCTGATAAAGTTGTCACAATGCTCCAAAAGAACTGGAAACTGACTAAAAGGTTTTACACCATCAGCTTTCATGGAGAGACCACAGCAGGTGGAGGAGTCTGCAGAGGTGGAGGAGTCTGCAGAGGTGGAGGTATGCTCTGGAGGGTAGAGGAACAACAGAATACGTGTGTGTGCAGGAGAGGGAGGTAGGTGGAAATGTGAACGTGAGAAGATGGTGGTCAACCATCCACAGAGAAGAAGAGAGAGCAGGCAGGGTGGAGTGGGTGGCAGTGAAACCTGCTGTTATGGTTTGGAAACGAGGAGGCGATGATCTTCTGTGGCACCCCCTAAAGGAGGAAGGAGGAGACCTAAAGGTGACTTTGGACGGGCAGACCTGGAGCAGTACCACTGAACCCAAACCAACCAACAACAAATTCATGCTTTTTTTCTGTAACATCAACAGAATGAAAAAATATGTTTTTAAATAAACATCTTTTATTTCAAGAAGACATTTTAACCTGCAGATATTACCGACATACATCTGTGAGGTGATCCTGAGAACATCTGTCCTGAGTGGCACTCAGATTAAAGTCCGTTCACTAATTCAAGAACTGATCCGAAGTTCAAGTTTAGCTTCGACCGCCTAAGAAACAGCAGAGACCCGGCTCAGAGTCAGAACGCACCAACAGCCCCTTTATTTTAGTAAACAACAACGATATATGTGACCTGCACTTTCTGAAGTCACTTTATCTTGTCTGATAAAATAAATCCACTTGAATTGTTTTAGCTGCTGTTGAAAAACCTAAAGAACCAAAAGCATGTCTCAGTTTATTCTCTCGGGAACTTCCTGCCAGGTTTTTGGCTGTAGCTGCTCATCTGGTCCCATTTAAACCACCGAAGCTGCAACCAGACGCCATTAAAACAGGAAACCACCTGAAACTGAGCCGCTGTCAAAAATAACACCAGGTGGTCGAGGTGAACCGGGACACTCAGCTCGCCCAGTTTCCTGTTGGACAAAAACAGATTCAGCGCCCTAAAAGTTGGCTTTTATTTTGAAAGTCTCCATGTATAATTACTTTTTTCTTGAAAGGCTTTACAGGTTATGAGAAATTTCACTTCCTTGTGCTGGTGTAAAGCTGTAATGTTTGTCATCTGAGAATAAAATCCCTGTGTGTGGATGGCGTGAAAGAAGGGAGGCGTTCACACAATGGGTGGCGAGCATTGCTTTTACTGGTTTTACTGGTCTGACAGGTAAATACAGTTTGATGATCGATAATGAGGCTACAGTCCTCAGCAGAGAGGCACAAAGAAGAAACCCCCCCACCCCCCTTGCCAGAGTCACGCTCAGGCTCCACCCACTTCACAACAACAAAAACAGACACTCAGAGATCAATTGTTTCTGATAACCAATCAATAACTGATGATGTTCACGTGATGGGAGGGGTCAGTTCCTTTACCCTTCCTTGGATTTGTAGACCATCTTTTTTTTCAAAGAACGCCAACACGTGTTCACTTTCAAAAACTCGCCACCGTCCCGCTGAAGGGACTTCGACCAAAATGCTGCCTTTAAACAAGGCTTCCTGATTGGTTCACAGCATCTCAGGTGTCCCCCTCCCGGCAAACATGTGTTTGGCAGATGTCTGACGGGGGCGGTCAGACCCACCACATCATTCACCATTTTGATAGATGAACTGATGCAGGAGGCAGAGCCTGAGTGTGACACAGTGAGTCATATTCCACAACCAATCAGCTTGCTCAGCTGCTGACAGTCTGAGGATTACTGATAAGGCATCCGTTCCAATAGAAAGTCCTGAATAACCAGTCTGGCTCCACAGTGCTCCAAACTTCCTGTTCAATTCTTTCCTTCAAGATAAAAGCAGACGAGAAAAAGAAAAAAAAAAAAAGCAACTGAAGTTGAGTTTGTGCTTCAGTCTGTCAGAATCAATAACTGATCAGCTGATCAATAACTGAAAGGCTGCATCAGACTTCCTGTCTGTAGCTCACTGGCTCCACCCCCAGGCAAACCAGAACTGCTTAGCTTCAGCCTTTCAGCCAGCAGCAGAAAACTGATTTTTTTTTTTTTTTTTTTAATGGATAAGCT
>VOQK01042754.1:2484-14740 GCA_015052645.1 Benitochromis conjunctus | reverse complement strand
ATGATAACAATGATGATGGTGACAATTAATAAGGTAAAAAAAAAAAAGAAATTTGTAAATCAAAAATACAAAAACAAATCTGTAATTACTGTATTTTACCAGGGTTTTTTTTTTTTTTATAAATTTTTTATTTTTTTTTTTTTTTTTTTTGATTACATTTATTTTGAAAGTATTTTTCCTAAAGACCAGTGTCACTGATATATATAGATAGATATATAATTTTATTATTATTTTTTCCCAGTCATGATGTAGCAGTATAACAACATAATATCGGTGTCTTATTAGTGGGCAGTCAACTAATAAGACACCAAATAAGTTGACATTTATCATTGGCAGCAGTTCATCTGTTATCTCATATCAGTTTTGTGCTGGTTAAATGTTCAAAAGGTCAGTTTTTATTAATAAAATAATGAAAATAGTATTTAATATTTGAATTGAAACCGCTAAAATGTACAGAAGCTTTCTGTGTTTCCCTAAAACAATAGGCCAAGTAATTAACAAATAAACATTACATTCAGCAAGATGTGTAATGTGTGTACATGCATGTTTGTTTTACCTGAACAGCAAGAGATGAGGCGCAGTCTGACAGCAGAATCTGATCCTCTGCAAAAACAACTAAATGTATAAATAACTATATTGCTGCTGACATTACACATTGTGCCTCCATTTCACTAACTCACCCTTCAGTTGCTGGTACAAGGTTGCATTTTCAGGCCACGGCTCAGCAGCTGTCAACGTCAGAAACAGACATGCAGGCAAACACACAATTATACAGTGATAATGGTATGTTCTGTCAACATTCTTTTACTAATTGGGTCTTCTTGTTCTCCTTCTACTTTTGACTCTGCCTTTAACAATCATCCCAGTGCATCATCTGTCTTCATCTCACACCAACCCTCCGCATGTCCTCCTTCACTACATCCATGACCATCCGTTTAGTCTTCCTCTTTTCCTCCTGCCTGCCAGCTCCATGTTCAACATCCTTTGTCCAGTTAATTATCCACTACCCCTCCTCTGCACATATCTAAACCATCTCTGCCTCACCTCTCTAACTTTGTCAAACTCCTCAACCTGATCTCTCCGCCTGATATACTTATTTCTTAGCACCAATGACCTTTGTCAGTGTACAGTCTACAGACCATACACCACGGCAGGACTCACTACCATCTTGCAGACCTTCCCTTTCACTCTGGCTCACTTCACAAATCACCCCTGACAATCATCTCTATCCACATCACCCTGACTGCACCCTCATCTTCATCTGTACTCACGTAAAGTTCATTAATAAAAGATTATAAAGAATACAGACGCTCGGTGCTCACTCAACGACCTATGCCGTTACACCGCCGTCCCTGCATTACAGCCTCCAGCCACCGGGAGAATCTCTGAGCATGTCTCTGTTAAAATTGATAGAATTTAGCAGTTTTTGTAACGATACGAGGTTGTCATTAACTTTACCCCTCCTGAACTGTTTCCGCTTGAACTCACCGTACTCCTGCTGATTTATGCTTTTAACAGTAAACAGAAATATGGCGCTATTGACATTAGAGTCCTACATCCCGTGTTACACCTGCCAAGCAAACCGCGACATGCAGAATGACAGAGTGCCCTGAAGCCAAGAAAAGGCGAACTACGCAGCTATAGTAACAGCTAAAGGTCCATATATGTAAGTAACTACATTTGTAAAGAGGCTACGTTACTGTGAACGCTAGCTCTTGCTAGCTAGCTGGCTGCCTAATGTTATTCATAATCAATAGAAAAACGGGGTGAATTCAACATATTACCTGCCATCTGCGACATGAACGCCTCTGCCGCAAGAGACATGGTGCTGCTGTAGTACTCTTATTGTTAAAAAACGATTAGAATAATGAGCGATCTGAGCAACAGCACTGCTTGCAAGTTTAAGGGCAAGTACTTGTTCTGCAGTCACTGACCGGTCCGCCTGCGATTGATGTCCGTAAGAAAAACGGTTGCATTAATTTTTAGTTCCTCTTTATGGACGCGTATAGAGGCTACTGTAGAAATATTGTTATATTTAACTAGTAATAATTGGGTCTTTTAATGCATGCAAAATGCATATAATAAAGTAGAATTTTTAATTTGGGTTTGGAGTCAAAGAAGCATTATTTGAAGTCTATGTGATATTTTGTTACAGCAAAATATGATTAAAAGTCTAATGTCCAGGGCAGAAAACATGAATTTGGAGGGTAGAGTCAGCAAAACTTAAATATGAATGGATTTTATCAGATTTGACTGGTGGTGTGGGGTGGCTGTAGCTCGTGAGATAGAGGGCATGGTTCAATCCCACGCTTCTCTAGTTTGCATGTTTAAGTATCCTTTGGCAAGATACCAAACCTGAGTTTCCCACATCTGAGTCTAAGTGTGAATTTTACGTTAATTCTTCTTGTAGCATTCTATGCATTCAGTTTTTGTGTCTTGTTGACTGAGACATAGTCACAAAGACGTGAAACTAAAGTGAAGGGAAACCCCAAATTTAAAAAGTTAAATAAAATGAAATAACTAATTTAAAATTTTACATAAAAATCAAAAACCAATGGAAAATTAAAACTAACTGGTACCAAAAACAGAGTTTATTCAATTCTAATGAGCTTGAAAGTCAACACAGTGTGAACTCTCTTAGACTCTGTTAATCTTGGACTTTCTTGTAATTTCTTTATGAATATTTCTCCAGGCTTCTTGAAGGATACTTCGAATTCAATTTTGGATCTTTGCTGCTTTTTCTTCTGTTTTCTGTCAAGATGATCTCACACCGCTCTAATAAACTTGAGGTCTGGGCTCTGGGGAGGCCAATCCATGACCGATAGTGTTTCATTGTGTGTTTTTTGTATCCAGACATGCGTTTACTGCATTGACAGTTTGTTTGAGATCACTGTCAAAATGAAGCTGCTGGCAATCAATTGCTTTCCAGAACATTCTAGATGATGGATCAAAATTTTACTGTACTTTTCTGCAGTTATAATTCCATCAATCAAAATCCCCAACACTACTGGTTGAAATGCAGCCCCAAAACATAACACTTTGTTTTACAGATGGCCGTAGCCTCTCACTGTTGTACCCGTCTCCTTATGATCTCTGTTTATACTGAGGATGAACCAAAAGTTTCACATTTGGATTCATCACTCCATAAGACCTGTGACGACTGATTTTCAGTCCAGTTCTTCTATAGTTTGACATACATCAGCCTTTTCTTCCTGATTCCCTTCCATGGAGATCATTTCTGCAAACAGATGAATCAACTGAAAGGTCAGATGCATCTGTTAGTTGATTTTCAGATGCTGTTCACCTGCTGGAGGTAGTTTTTAATTGCACACTGCTCAGTATGCTGAGACATTCCATGTTATCCCAATAGCTCTTTTGGAATTACCTTGTTGGCGCAAAAAGACTAAATGTCTAAAGGTGCTTTTTAAAATTAATTCTTTGATACACACTTTTCATCCCTTGACAGATAACTTTTTACTCTTGAATAATTAATATGTCCATGTTAAGTGATGTAGGAAACAACAACAACAACAAAAAAACATTTCTCTAGAAATAGTCAGGTACAAGGAAAATGACTGAAAAGGCAGATGATGTCCAAAGAACAAGATAAAATCTTACTCTATTTAAATATGTATCTTTTAAATTCTGTTAATTGAGCCAGACTATTTGCAGAAAAATGCTGGTGCCATATCTAAGCAAGCCTGTGGCACACCCATGTTTCTGTGTTTTTCTCTAGCTATGGTATTGTCACACCTTACTAAAAAAATGTTTCACTCTTGTGACATCTCTCACGCTTTCCTGTTTTAAGCTTTACCATCGAACACATGACTGCATTTAAAGTGACCTGCCATACTCTTAATCTTTTGAAAAATATCCAACATTCATTCCCTTCTTAAAAGAGATGTAGTTACATTTTTACTGTTGCGTGTTGACAGTGCAAACACAGGTGGACAAAGTAACTGAGACACATTATGATGCATGGATAGATGTAACAACCCAAAACTGTAACCTTTGCAAAGATGTGTATGTTTCTGGTTCATTTGCCTTATTATTACCAAGGCTAATTTAGCATTGATTACATTTTAGTATACGCATTTGTGTTAATCCAGATGTCTAATGATAAATATATCCATGTATTTGTAATGTAAATATTTTTCATGTTTTCTTAACTGGAAAAATATTTGTTACATTAACCTAAAAAAAAAAATCTCTTTCACACTGTAATACTTAATGCTACCAGTCGGGGGCATTCCTGTTTCACCACAGACTACAGAAAGCTAGGTAGGTGTATACGCACAAACACACGCATATCTACAAAGTGTGCTGCTCAGTATTATTGCATTTTGTTTCTGTCTATTTAAATGTACATAAAATACATGAATGCGCGTGAACTTGTGGTGTGAAAATTTAGGGATAATTGCATGTCGTTTGTAATCACGCGTGTGTCGTGGTGGGATCAGGTTTTGAATTCCACATGTTTGACGTCGTTTTGTGGTATTCCCTTGAGTCAAATCGCAAACTGCAGACATGCACAACTTCAGAAGCGTTTCTGTTTTTACTGAAGATCTGAACTTTGTTTGTCATGACTGTGGCAGCTCTGCGGTTGATCTTCAGCGTGTGATAGATAATCCAGGTTACTCCGTGTCAGCCCCTTTGTGCCTTTCCTGCACATGTAACCGAGTCTCGAACGGAAGCCACCAATTATTGGCACTCAGCGCTCATTTCTCTTACATATCAACACACAAATACACACAGCCACGATTCCACTACTTCAGGGGATTTTACATTGATTTACGTTCCTTTCCCGTAAATTTACCCGCTAATCTTGATCCAGGCCCAAACAATTTCACTTAAATTGATATTCATACTAAAATTTGCGAGTTGGACTGACAACATTTAAGAGGGACCCGAATTATTGTATCTGGGATATATGAACTTCCAAACAAAGATCTCATCATAGACAATAATAAAGTATCAACATAATAACATAATCATTTCAATTCCATAAAGTTTTAAAACAGCAAAAGACACAGAATACAACACATTTAAATATTTTAACATCAAATTTTCTCCTTAGTTCAGCTACTCGAAAATTAAAAAATCTGTAAGATCAACCTAAATCGGCCCGTGGGAACGTGCATGCATTTTAAAAGCTTCTCAACTGAGCCATGACGCACTACACATTAGTCTTGGCGTATCTATACCATGACTGCGACAAAGACCGTGCTGCTTAAAGATGACGCTGTACTTTATTTAAATGTATTTAATTTTTTATCAACGTTCAAATTTTCATCGCATTTGTTGTCAGTAAATAGAAATGCATTTTAATCAAAGCGATTTTTTTTCTTGAGCTGAAAATGGAGATCACGATTTCGCCTTTATTTCATGGTCCCTGATCACACGTCACTTCCGTTGATTCTCTCCCGACCTCATCTTCCCCTACCACCACAAAAAAAACATCGGTCCTTCGCTTATCCTCCAACACAGACAAATATTCACACCTTTAATGTTTGGATTTTTTTTTTATTATTATTATTTTTCTCATCTATTTTTATCAAAACATTTCCACTTATAAAATTATTACAGGAATACACCATTTGTTTTTGTTTTTTCAAAAGTAACGAAAAAATAACGGCGAAGATGCTTGCTACAAAGAACGAATAAAAATATGCTTCTAATTAGTACAAATTAAACATAAGTACTGGCGTAGACTATAATAGATATCGATAGCATATTACACTGGAATCAAAGAGAGAACATACCTATTTATATGAAACATCATGGTATTTCAGAGAGGGCCAGTTTCATCCTCTCGGTGCTAAATCAAACAAGCTTTTTCAGAAAAAAAAAAAAGATCTCTTTGTAAAACCCTGTAACCCTGAGAAAAGAAGTTAGATTTACGGTCAGCTGTGTGCGTTAAAAAATTGAACCTTCATTTTGGCTCTTTTTAGAAAAAATTATTTTCACGTGTCTCTGTGGGAAATAAAATCCAAGAAAGAAATATGGCTAATTTCCTTCCAAATATGCATTATTTTTGGATGCTTCTCTGTACAAAATCAAAAGCTAAAACATCATTTTTGCAGCCACTCAACACGCAATTTGGTGATTCTGCTCTTCTACCTACCCCCTAAGCGCCAGTTTATGTAACATTTTGGTAACGTGCATATTCATAAATTAGGATTTTTCAGCTTTTAGCTAGCTGTTCTATAACCCTGTATTATGTTTACCCTGTAGAGAAAAGAAAACCCTGTTTCATCCTGGTTCAACGCAGTCACGAGTATTCTGGCACCGAAACAAACGGGCACCGTGTTTCTGCGTCTTCATCGGATGTCTAAATATGAAGCGATTCCCTATCTGCACCAGAGAGATGTCGGGGCCTCCGTGAACTTAAAATATATTGATTCATTCATTCATTCATTCATTCATTATGAGATTCAATGTGGATGAAAACCCAAACAAGGAAAGATTTTAAATGCTCCAAAGTTGAAGTTAAAAACAAGAGGAAAAAAATACATTATGAAATTTATAAACTTGTGTTCGTCAAAGCTGCAATTTTAAAGCAGTTGGGAATTGTTTGAGGACTGCAGTCACCCTGGATAAATTAAGCAACATTAGCTTTGGAGAATGAAGGTGCTACCATGGCTGCTTCGACGGCCACACTCTGCTCCTGCGTTCAGACAGTTATCACCGTCTTCATGCTGTCGCTGCTGCTGCTGCTGTTGCTGTTGTTGTTGTTGTCAGTCGCTTTCTTGTTTTTGCTCTTTCCTTTGGTGTTGGGCAGCTTGTTGTCTTTCTTCCAGCGCATGCGCCGGTTCTGGAACCACACCTTCACCTGCCGTTCCGATAGGCAAAGCGCGTGGGCCACCTCGACGCGGCGTCGGCGCGTGAGATAGCGGCTGAAGTGAAACTCCTTCTCGAGCTCCAGGACCTGCTGTCGCGTGTAGGCCGTCCGCAACCTCTTTGGCTCCGGGCCCACGTGATTTGGATTAACTGTAAAAACAAAGAAAGGGGGTGGTTTACAGACCGCTTTCAATTTATTATATTTATTTTACAGCTTTTATTTTGTCTTCAGTAATGATGAGGACGGGTCTGGCTAAAAGCCCATAGTAAGGATATAATTAAAATAAAAATGAGTCGATCTTTTTAAATTCTTATTCCAGATATAATCACGTAGCTTTTTCTGTCCTAATCTTCATTCGTGGTGGACTGGGAAGAGGCCCAAGAAACGATTTTTGCTTTTATCTTTAAGAGGTTTGTTCCGCCGCATGCGTTACACATCAGATACACACCATAAGCTTGCCCACACACACACACACACACACACACACAAACACGCTGTGGCAGGGCAGGGTCATAAAACTTTATAGGGGTTGTAATTCTCGCTGACTCTCACTGAGATCGTAAATAACTCGACAACAAAAAGCGATGCTCACAAATGGACAAAACACTATAAGAAGAAAGAAAGAAAGAAAGAAAGAAAGAAAGAAAGAAAGAAAGAAAGAAAGGCAGGCCACACAGATAAAAGCATTTACATGAGAAATACACCAATGTTGTGGAGAAATGAAATGGGCAGTGAAGATGGACTGATTAAAACGTTCAGGCTACCCTACCATGAGCGACGTGCACTTTCTTCATCCACGGGTAGACAACAATGGGCGGCTTGTCTTTCCCCTGGCAGGCGGTTTTTCTCTGCACCTGAGCGGGCTTTGCGCAGGTCATCCAGGCCTGGCACTGCAGGTCACCCACGGGGAACCTCTCCTTCACGGGCCCGTCCGTCTCTCTGTAGACCGGGTAGGTTGCACCTTGATGCTGCGAGGGGTCCTCTCCATCTTGCCGGCGATGCCCCTGCAAAGAGTGTTGATAACCGGTTTGTTGTTGTGCATAGGGAGGCGGAGGGGGCTGCACGGACATATAGCCCCCTCCATAACTGCCACTGTCCTCGGGGTTGTTGTAATACCCCCCTTGTTCATTAAAATTACTGTAATCTTCTTCACATGGCGGGAACTGCGGCTCAGCATATTTACAGCTCACCACGTAGGACTCCATGATTGATTTATAGCGAGGCTGGTAGGAGAATACTAATTTTTCTTTCTCTCCCCTCTCTCTGTCTCTTTTTCCCCCTCTGGCATGAAGCCATCCTGCGGCTGTCAAATAGACGGACGGCCGCTCGGGCCACGTGACCCTGCGGCCAGCCAATGAGAGGCGACACTTTTGGTTGTTTATGTCAGACGTAATGGGATAATTTGGAGGAAAAAAATGTTCATTATAGGACTAATGAAGATTTGCTGGCCGGATAAGTTGCTACGGTTAGGTGTTTGTGGACACTGAAAAATAATCTTGACAAACTAAAGTGTTAATATGAGTAATTCAAATCTATCTATCTATCTATCTATCTATCTATCTATCTATCTATCTATCTATCTATCTATCTATCTATCTATCTATCTATCTATCTATCTATCTATCTATCTCCCTCTGCCACACAGCCCCTATTGAAGACGCACTGACTGTAGATTTATGACTTTTAGCTGACTGACTTTTACCCCCACAGATGGCCGAAGCTGAAAAATTAATCTGGCCCATATTGAGGGACGGCGGGGCCATATTTGGCCTTGTGGCCAGTCAAAGGATGAACAACAAAACGTGGCCGGTCAGAAAGGCCTCAAATAAAAGAATGGGATAAAAGGTTCCCAGACAGTGACTAGTAGTTGGCTTTGTTCGGCCGAGGTCAGGCCGAGGTGTCCCGCTCACCAGCACGGCTTTTAAAGGAGGGGGAGAAAAATGCATTGCTTGGCTTTAAAAAAAATGATGCTAAATTAAGCCGAACGAGAGAAAAATGTGACGGCTTAAAAAAAAATGAAGCTTAATGCAAAATTGGTGAAAAAAACGGTGAAAGAGATAAGTGGGAATATGCTAAATGTGCGCCCTCACACGAAGAAAGAGAGACATAATGAGCGTCGTTGCGCAAGGAATTTAGCTCTTTCGCTAAAGTGATCCCTTTAAAATGCTAAATCGCAAATGTCAAGGTCTTAATAGATCATCGTTGCACCCAGCAATCGACCATTAATCCGTATGAAATCCTTCAAGATTTCACGAGGATTTCTTTGGCTGCAGCTGCTCTCCGAGGATTTGGCAAGACTGATGCGCAGCCAAAACCTCAGTTTTACTACATGAACTACTTTTACTCCTGCCTATAATACTCCTGTAAAAAGAAGATGGAACATATTTAGGCATTAAATGATCCTATGGAGGATGTAATGCGTTTGAAGCCTTTGCCATGGCTGACAGAATACAACTGGACTTCTGCATCTTTGGGCTTAATGGCTCCGATCTAATGAGTCATTTGTACAAAGCAGCTCTTAAAGAGTGACTGATAAGCTACCAAATAGGTAATAGTGGCCAATTCTTTTTTCTTTCTGTCAGAATATTTTTTCTCTGTTTCACGGTCTGGTGCCATTTAAATAGGCAGCTTTTCCATTGTTGTTACATTGGATATTTTTCAGCCGAAGCGTTTGTAGCTTCAGTTTCTGTCAGACAGTTATTGTTCCAGCTGAGATAAAGGGAAGGTGTGCACAGATTTTCACGCAGGAGTTACAGATTTACTACATTTGTGAATGGTCTGCAGAGGTGGTGTAATCAGGGCAGCAAACAGAGTTGCTTTAGTTTTTTATAAGCTGAGTCTTTATCAGATCTACACCCCAGATCAAGATACTGAGCTGTGGTTCTTGTTGAGATGCTGCACTTAATATCGATTTTATGATTTGTCACTGAGCAAACCTTTACGCTACCATGCAGGAAATTAGATCCAGCGGCACGATCACAATTCATGCCGTGAAACTCAGTATGAGCAAACCATCCTGCCCAATTTGCCAATCCATTTGTATGCAGCAAAGCACAGCGTCACTTCACGGACACTTTTCTGTGCTTGACACTGCACAAATGTCAAATAATCCTTCTAATCTATGAAAGCGTGGAACTGTAGGGCTGCAGAAGGACATGTTCCTTTAGCGAAGCTAGAGCACAGTAAAGAGTCATCCCTTTTTCCTCCCCTGTCGTGGATTTTGATGGATGGTTAGTCATCGCCCATAGACTCCCCAAGAACCCAATCTGTGACTGAGGCAGCTCCACACACATTCGGTTCTACAGGGTATATATAGGCGAAGCTTCACTTCATGGCTGGCTGCTGATGACTTCTTTTTGTTGTTGACAGAGATTTACACTCCTGTGCCCTCACTCTGACTTTTTTCATAGAGGCCATTGTGTTGACTAACGCTCTGCATAAGAGTAATTACAATGCCTAAAATCACTATTCAGCCAGTCCCTTCTTTGTAAAGCTGTGCATGTACCTGTTGTTAAGTGTCATTGTATAATTTATTGAAGCCATTAATGGTGCTCCAGCATGTACCTTCTGACATCAATAACTCATTATAAGGCATACCACATTAATTCTGATACATGTGTGCAATTACTGTAAACTGGTGAGACCATCATCCAGAAGACTAGCAAGCACAACAAGAACATCCTGAGACTTCAGACTTCTCCTCAGGCTAAATAATAACGCTCTCCACGTCAGACATGAGTTGATTCGCTGGATCCAGAAGGTTATCTGGAGCTGGATTAGTTTGTGATATTTTCTTAAAAACTACAAAGCAGTAATATCTTCTAGTTATTCCTATATCATTTTAATGTGTACATTGTAAAGATTATGCTGCAAAATGTTTAATTTTGTCCCACCTATTAATGGTAAATGTTCTTGAATCCAGATTGACTCCAAAAGTTAATTACTTCCAAACTGGCAACCATAAATTTTAGGCAGATCAGCAATAATTGGCGCGAGGTGAATTTCAGGTTTATGAAATTGGTCTTGCTGCATGAAAAATAGCTCACCTTCTACTGGAAATCCAGCAAAAAGTTGGCCGTAAGGTAACTGCATCAGAGGATAGTTAATGTGAAATGGAAATAGTCACCTTGTCCTAGCCACATTCTCATTTGTTAATTATTATACAAAGTGTCAGAGCTACTCTCATATCAATTTTATCGTTTGAACACAATTCACTGAAATTCTGCAAGCGTGACTGTGAGTCTGAGCCCCGGTTTCTCTTCCATTTCTTTACTGAGGCATACTGTTTGGGCTTTCTGAGGTCAAAACTAGCATATCAGAAGGACTTGAATACAGTAGAGAAGCTTATTACTGATGACCTCACTTTGTTGAACAAGTATTGCACACTTCTTTACTTTAAACATTAGAAATCAAGGAGGAGTTGATCTGTTCTGTTGCCCACCAAAAGTTGCATCTCTTTCATAATTTCGCCGGCCAAGCTTTGATTGTAGTACGACTGCCAAATTGCAGTTGGTCGCCTGCCAAGTTTGCTGGTAAACAAGCTACCAGCTGCAGTGAAACTAATCCACATTAAAATAGTGGCTGGGGGTAATTTCCGAACTTGGCCTCGACCTCACATTTATTGGACTGAACTGAAAATTGCAGCGCTTCAGAGAACTTGGCCCTGAAACTGAATCTAAATTTCTCATTAGTTTCTGCTGAAATACATTTCTGCTGGTTCACAGCGCCTCTAAATGTTTACAGCTGAACATCTGCCGTCAGCTGCCAGTGAACGCACCACAGTTTATACCCAACTATATTTGAATTCAAGTTGTACACTTGCAATTGACAGCATTAGTCATCACGTTGACTCTTTTTGCTTGTATATTAAATTTTGGGTAAGATGTATGTGTTGCATATGTATTGATTTGTCTCACGTGTCAATGCTCACGCTCCACTGAAGGCAACATTATCCACGCCTTTTTTTCCATTCCCACACACTTCACCCCTTCATACAGTAATGTATCATTATGAATATTGCTGACGTCTGCATTGTTTTTCGAGTTGTATTGCAAATTTGGTCAAGATGCCACATAGAGTTTCTGTTTCCATTTCTTCCCCTAGGCGATTTTCTGTGCTCTGGCAGACGCTCATTCCTTGTGTTTACATGTACTAAATTCCCATGGCTGGTTGAATGAGTGCTTGATGACAACTCCGGTCAGAACCATTTGTTGCGAAAGCAAAAAGCTCGCGTTGCATGGAGTGAGAAGAACAGCAAAACTTTATGTAGAGCATGATTGGTTTCACGTTAAACAGTGGGAAAGCTAAACACAAAAAAAAGGGCGAAGCAAACATTGATCCATAACAATTCTGATTGATTCGGGGTGAAAAATGAAACTGCGGAGTTTAGGGCACCTTTCTGCTGATGTGGAAAAT
>VOQK01042753.1:0-11956 GCA_015052645.1 Benitochromis conjunctus | reverse complement strand
TTGTTTGGTTGTGACTAATCTTTGTTTCTCTTACCATTTCTTACCTGTCATGATCCCTGGGAGTTGCCAGACAAAAGGTGGTGGCCAGGGTTTAAAGCAGTTATATTCAAAGAGGGATTATTGGATCACACCACCACTTCCTGCTGAAGGGGGAAAATGTGTATTCTTTCATTTAAAAACGCTTTTGCATGTAATTAAATATTTGAGTTTGGGGTTTAGTTTATTAACAAACTGGACTGTACTGCATTGTTTTGTGGCTTGTAATTGTGTTGTGTTTAGTTACCCCTGTTGTGTCATAGCGGTCTGATCAGCCATTATATATACTGATCTTAGGGTAACTTTAAGACTGAAACAGGACCACTTCCAGACTGCTTCAGCAGCACATTTGGATGATATGATGACTGCGTTAAACAGTCCTATACATCTGTGGTGCATGAGATATGAAGAAAGTTCTTTATTACACTTTTAAAGATTTTTTCTTTATTTTGGAGTGAAAACAGTGTGTCTGTTTGATGGCAGTCTCTACAGAACACAGTGATGATGAAATGCAGAAAGTGTGGTTTTGTTGCTACATGCATGGTGTTTGGGACATAAATCATAGAGACCTATGTCCTAAACATTATGCCACATACATTCGTGCATGAGCACATAAATAACGTTCATTTCCACAGTTAAATGCAGAACACCTTAATTCAAAGCAAAAAATTTACAAAAAACAAAAATACAAAAAGATTCACTAAGAATGAGATAAAAAGCATAGGAACAACAACAACGGACAAAAACACAGGGATACTATAATTAGTGTCATTACCAGTGAAACACAGGTGGGAGCAGGATGGGGCAGGTAAAACAAAACACAAAATCAAGGAATGCAGCTCCTTGTTTTACACCCTCAAAATGGACACAAGTCATCAGATTGAAGGGTGGTCATCATGACATCTTGACACCCACATATTACACGTCCTTAAATAAGTCTGCATATTCATGAAACAGAAGAATCCAGTGTGTGTGTGTGTGTGTGTGTGTGTGTGTGTGTGTGTGTGTGTGTTTCCTCATATTTGGTCCAGCTGGGTCACCGTCCATTCTCCTGCCCTCAGACATCCCGACCCTTCATTGTTTCTTTTGTCCTTACAGACACATTTTGTGCGATAGATGATGATTCTAATCTAAAATAAATGAAAGTGAGAAACAGCAGCGGGAGGGAGGAAGCAGGAGGATGGAGACAGAGAGCATTATCACCTTGGCCAAGCATCAGAAGTTAGAAAAAAACAAGAGAGAAAAGAAGGTCCACGGGCAAATTCATCTTCCCCTGCTACAATCAATCTCTGGCCAAAAGAAATACACAATAACTAGGCAGGAAGAGGCCAAGATTAATGGGCCACCGACATCTCCACTGACCAGCATCCACCTCCACCCATACACCTCCCTCTCTCCCTCTGATGCCCTCTTTCTTTCTCTAGCCTCTCTCCTATCCCTCCCGTTTTCGCTCATGTTTGTTCTCAGAAAAAAAGAATCTACTTTTTTACACCTTTTTCTCCTCCTCCTCCTCCTCCTCCTCTTTCTCTTCCTCCCCTTTACACACCTTGTCTCTGCCACTTGTAGTGATCTATCGTTTTTGCTGACTGCTTTAAGAGCTTTAGAAAGCTTTAATGAGAGCAACCTACAACTGAACAATGCATGCTGTTCAGGAAAGGGAAGACAAAGAACAATTAAATTCTGTCAGTATTTAGGATCTGAATCATCTTTTGGTGCCACATTTGATCACAAATTCACATTAAAATGAATTCACAGCACAAAGCATTAACCCCAAAAGGTTGATTCTGTTCATCTGTTCGTCACTCATCCAGGTGACGAAATAAATAGAATCAACCTTTTGGGATTTACTTACCTGGATGAGTGAGCATGCATCAAGACAAAACAGTCACAGAAATTGGTTTATACCACACTCAAAAAAACAACAACTATTTGAATGAACATAAAAAAAATTTGAAAGATTTCAACATAACTTGCTTTATTTTAGCATTATGCAATTCTGTTTTTCAAACATATGTATTGCAGTTGAGTCCAACTTAATCTAATTGAATTGATCCAACCAATGCAAATTACCATAGTCCAACAAAAGACTAAATGCTAATAGAAAGCCATGTATTAATGTGGAAATCTTTTCCATGATAATTTTGACATTATTTATAAACTTATTTTTTGGCGTGTTCACTAAAGTCTAGAGTTTGGTTAACATAAAACTTTAATAGATTTATAACAATTTTCAAATAGTTGCCACTCCATCCATCCATCCATGCTCTTATCTACATCACCTGGGGTGGGGGCTGGAGCTCATCGCAGGTGTCATAGGATGAGAAGCAGGGTACACCCTGGACAGGTCGCCAGTCTATTGCAGGGCATAACCAGATTGACAGACAACCATTTGCACTCACATTGACACTTACTTAACAAACCCCACTAACCAGAAATTGTTCAAATTTACAAGAGTCTAATTTACAAGTTAGAGTCTTGTAAATTTAACCACGAAATGACTGGTAAGTATCTGCATTATGAGAGCCCCTCAATCAAACTGTAGCCCTGCCTTAAACCCTCCCCTGCTTCCTGTTCTCCCTGTTTACTGAACTCAGTAACCAGCGAAAAGCAGGCTCATTTTCCTACAGACTTTCATCCAATCAGACTTCATTTTTCAACACCAACTCCCCTGCTGGGCATTAGAAAGAATGCAGGTTTAAGCAGCACGGTTTATTATCACTGACAATGTTCTCCTGGTATCTGCTAAGTTATTGAATAATAATTGTTCATTGATCAATACTGAAACAAAGTCATCACATTATAGTTCAAAAATAAATATTAGAGTATTTTTGTCTCTGCCCCAACCTAAAATCAGTAGAAGAATTAATGCAAAATGTCAGTTCTCCAGTTGTAACTGACAAAATAACAGCTGTTGAATCATCAGACTCATTTTTCATTCATGAGGTTAATGAAGCAGACATTATAGAGGTTAAATTACCAGATTCTAAGGCAAAATATATTTATGGCTTGGACACTTGTTTTATAAAAAAATTATAAGAATTTCTTGACAAAACCACTGACACATCTTATACATTTATACATACATTTTTTTTTACATTGTTTATTAATTGTAGCTGTATTCATGGCGTATTTTGGTTTCATGAAAGTATATGTTTTAACTCTGTGCATTGTGAATGTAAGTCCAACAGGGGACAATGGTTGTAAATTAGCAATAGCTATAAACCAATGTGCAGTACATCAGTTTCATGTTATACACTTGGACTATGTCAAACTGCAGTGTCCTTTTAAATAAAAAAGTGAAAGAAAAATCAGAGCATATTTCCTTTAGTGAGAACACATTAGAGTATTACTTCCTGCTGATTCACCTGAGTTTACTCAGAATCCATAATAATTATTCATAATTCGAGCTGTTTGTATTTATTATAGATATTTTGTTATTTTGTAACTTTGTAATAATATTTAATTAATTTAGTTTAGTTACTTACTGGTCTTACTGTCTTGAAGCAACCGTTACCACATAATTTCCTCTGGGATAAAAAAGTATTCTGATTCTGATGAATGAAATTAGATTACAATATTTGTCTGAAATCAGAGTTATAAAAAAAATCTTCAAAGGAGAAGACTGTCAGAAACAAATTTTCACAACTCACCAAAACCATTATGTTTGACTTTCTTTGTTTCTTTATTGAACAGATTTAGGTTGCGATGATTTATGTGAGCCTAAAAAGAGTCTCTATATAAACAAAGTTTCACTTCCACAGATCTCAAACAGGAAGGAAATCATGGAAACATCATGGAGACTCTGAGTGGACTGTGTACAATTATTAACATTTCATTACAGAGTGATATTTCACTGAGCACGCTCAAAGACAGTAACCACTCACACTCAGCTAATATCAGTACACAGAGAGAAAATAGCACATGCAGATGTAAGCCAACACGGCTGCATCTGTTATCTGTGGTTGGATTTTCTGTGTGTGTTCAGACCCCAGAGATCAGACAGGAAGTGGGACTGAGAGCAGCTCCCAGCCCACAGAGGTAAAAATTCATTTCTGCACAGCCATACATCAGCGGGCATTTGTTTAATGAGCGCCGCACTGGCAAGATGTATAGAACATGTCAGGCGTCCACTTGCAATGCGTTGTGGGTAGCAGATAGCATCACACGGTGTGACCGCTCACTCCGTCTCCCTACTCGCCTCCTTTATCTGCAGCCTCCCTCTCCCCATTATAAATGAGAGACAGAGGGGAACAAGAGGTAAAAATAATGGAGGAGAGAGAAACATACACATACAGTCTGTAAACACACAGAGGACACACACACTGTGTTGCCTGTGTTCAGATATGTAAATGGGGAACTGTGGGAGGACGTGAGGCTAATTTATTGCAATTGGGGATAATGTTGAGCTGTCAGAGTCATCTCTGGTCTATGTTACTGGTGTTACGGGTAACGTGGGTAAACTAGGAGTGTCTGTTGAGTTGGGTAATAGAACATAAAAGCTACATCAGACTGAAAAACAGACCAAAATATACCCAGACAATAAATGAAAGTGAAGGGGAGGATAGGAGTATATATGAACTGGAAGAAACTGATTGGAAATGAGACATAGGTAAAAGTAACCAATGGTAGGTGAAGAAAGTAAACAAAACAAAACACTCAAGAGAAAACCACCAAAGTAAAACAGGAAACTCCCCAAAAGACAAAAACAAAGAAGAGAGACATAAAGACTCAATGTTGAAAATGAAAACAGGGCAGAGAAACACAGACAAATAAACATGGGAAACTAGAAACACAGGAAGAAATAATAACCTTAAAACTAAGCGAGTAAATGAAATACATCTCAATAAAGTCATGGATCGGAAAAAACAGGCCGGAAATGACTGGAAGCTGGACAAAAATCACATTTAATAATTTGTTCAATTCAACACAGGTTCCAAACATTTGAAGAGCACATGACACGAAAGGCCAGCCATCACCAGAGACAGAACTACTGGAACACGAAGGGCTCCTCTGTCAGAAACATGACTAATAAAATCAGTTAAGTCATAGAGACCTGACAGTGACTGCCCTGAGTGAACTCTGCTCTGAAACTATGACCAAAATAGTGCATCAAATATCTCTATCCACTGCTCAGAGAAAGATAGCTACTCTTAGTACTGCTTTTCCCCCCATTATTAAGTCATATTTACCAAATGTGTGCTTTGTTTAGTACTGAACAATATTTTATTTTCAGAAAGTTAGATTAACTGAATCAGAGATTGGCATGAATCTAAAACACTACAGTCACAGATTCAGAAAAAGCTGCAGAGGACACAGAGGGATGTTCTTCCTGTGTAGTTTTATTGTCTTTATGAGCGTGCTCTCCACCCACTCAGCATGTTAACATATGAACTGTGATGGGGTCTTATGTCACGGCCCGGTGCAATAACACTACTCATCAGCAGGTAGCTGATGAGTAGTGATATTGTTTCTCTCTCTCTCTCTCTCTCTTGCCGGGGTGGAACTCATTGCAGGTTCACGCCCTCGGCCCACCCACCTGTGAAGAGGAAACACCTGTGCCTCATTATTGCTGTCGGCATTTGAGCTGATGGATGGCAGCTACTCATCGCTGGATTGTTGTGTGACTCATCTCAGTGTAGCCCTGGCTCTCAAAGTATAGTTGATAGCCCTTGGTAGTTCTGTGCCTTTGTGCTAACGTGTATATTCTGTACATAGATTCCCTGTCTTCCCCTCCCTGGATTTCCCAGAGCCCTTACCCCTGTCACCTTTGTATATTGCACTATTCTCCCTTTGTACATACACCTGGTGAAGTGTTTAATAAATTCCACAGTGTTCATTCAAAGCATCAGAGTCCTCAGTGAACTGTGACATCTTGAGTCCATAAGAGTCCATACATGCAGTGAGGAAGAGGAGGTGATGCTGACAATGATGTTTGCACTGTGGCACAGTGAAACTAAAAGCACACTCAGAGTGAACAGAAACATCAGGTCTGTCCTCAGCAGGCAGAAATAACATGGCAGCAAATGAAAAAAAAAAAGCCCATACATGGAAGCTCCTGAACATACATGGAGGGTTTCACCCCAAGTCCAGCACCCTGAGACTGTACCCTAAGGGGAAGGAAAGAGGCCAAGGACCAGTGAGTGTTAGAACCACTGTTGAGGCTGAGACAATGAACATCCACAAGTACATCAGGAAGATGGCCACAACTGACCACGTGCTCAGACAGCAGAAACCCAAGAAAGAGGAGCAAGAGGAGGAATGATCATGGAAGGACAGGCCCTTTAACGGTATGTACCAATGGCAGATAGAGGATAGAGTGCTGGACTGGAAGATAGGACAGAGGAACTAATCATGGCATCACAGGAACAAGCTCTGAGCACAACATCCACAGAGGTTGGGGTCTACCACACCAGGCAAGACAACCCAGTTGCAGGCTGTGTAAAGTTGCCTCTGAGACAATCCAGCACATAACAGCAGGGTGAAAGACGCAGGGTATACATGGAACGCCATAACCAAGTTGCCGGCTTAGTATACAGAAACATCTGTGCTGAGTATGGCCTGGAAGGGGAGCAGGCGGGTCTTCTACATTCCAATTTCCCACACCCTGTTCGCTACAGCATAATATCAACAAGACAATTACCTCCCTCTGTCCTGTCTGGGACTCGTCCACATTGCTATTTATCATCAACAGTTCACTGAGGTAAGGCCGAGGTAACTCCTGTATCGAAAAAAACTGAATCTAGATCCTACCTCTACTAGGAATTACCGGCCTATTTCAAAATTGCCATTTATAAGCAAATTACTAAACTGAACATTCCTAAACAGCGACATAGGGTCTCCTTAGCTGAACTGGAAAAAAATGTTAATGCATTTGTGTTGTCGCGTTTAGATTATTGTAATGCCCTGTTTAACCGCTTGGACAAATCATCTCTTTCTCGCCTCCAAGCTGTACAAAATGCAGCGGCCAGACTACTAACATGTTCTAGCAAGCGAGCTGACATTACTCCTATTTTATATTCTTTACATTGGCTCCCAAAAGATTTTACAATTTGTTTAAAAATTCTTGTTTTAACATACAGAGCACTAAAAGACCAGGCCCCTCATTATTTATACCACCTTCTTACAAAATACTCTGCTACTCGCTGTCTCCGCTCACAGACTCAGAGTTTGTTGGTTGTTCTCCGAACACGACTGAAGACGAAAAGTGACAGAGCCTTTCAATCTGTGGCACCAACACTGTGGATCAGTCCACCACCACAACTACATTTGGTTGACTATGTGGAATCCTTTAAAAAACAGTCATAAACTTTTCTGTTTACACCAGGCCTCTGTTGATCAATGCTTTTTTTAAAAACAGTTTTTATTTACATTTAACCTTCTGTATTGTTTATATTGTCTATTTTGTTACTTAACATTCTGTTTATTTTAACCTTCATGTACAGCCCTTTGTGACTGCCTGTCTACAAAAAGCGCTTAATAAATAAACTTTACATATGAATAATAAAAGTAAGTAAATAAATTTAAAAAAAAATACATTTCCAGGTGAGCAATGATGAGCAATGGTCAACTTAAGTGGAGATATCATTTGAATTTCAGGAGCAGGACCACACCTCATCCACGCCCCTTCCTGCCTCAGGTTACATATATGCCTCCCTCCATCAGCATCAGCTGTTCACATTTTCATGCGAACACATTCACACCCCCGGTCGGCCCAACGCGCTTTCGTAAAACTCGTTTCTACTCACGCGTTCGATCGGTCATCATGGACTTTTTGTTGCTCAGCCCTTCGGAAAAGGACCTCAGCCAGTTTCCAACGGGCCAACGCCACCAAAAGTCCGATTGCCACAGGTCAGCCCAGGGAGCCTTCCGGCAGTGGCTCCCGCCGCTCGGGCATCAGGTCCTCCGTTTCTATTCCTCATAATTCCCCTCTCCGCTTGATCCAACATTACGGCAGCTCCAGCCACTCTTCGCCTCCGCGAAGCTACTACCTCCAAACATCAGCCAGAGGTCGGTCCACCACCAGCAAAAGCTCGCAGCTCAGCTCCACCCCAGTCTGCTCCGAAACGCGCCCCCGGTCCTGCGGGGCTTCCTGGAAATCCGTTCCCTCCCAGCGTCATTCTGCCGACGTTCCCGCGCCCTAGCAAGGGCTCCCGAACACACCACGTTGCCGAAAATCTCGGATTGGACCGTGGCCCGCCTCCAACAGGTCCTAAAAGAGAGAAGCATCCCCTTCCACCGTTCCGATAACAAGGCTAAGTTATTCGGCCTCTTTCTAGCCTCTTAACGCTCCCGCCCCCGCTCGCCTGCCGGTGATAATACCCCTCCGACCATAAATCACTTCAACGGTGCCTCGCCCTCCGGCCTGCAACGGCTACATCCACCTGCCATTGTGCTCGCCCCCCCCTCAGCCGCTTCTCCCACTCTGGGCGGCGCTGGGGCAGGGTTGCCAGTTCTCCGGTCTTCAATCCCTCTTCCATTTAACCCCGTTTCCCAACCACTCATCCCTTCTCCGCTTTTTTTCCACAGCCAACCTCGGCACCGGGCTGCCAGGTTCCCCATCGCTCGTCACTTCTCAGCTTAATTCCACAACGCACCTTGGCACCGGGATGCCAGGTTTTCAACCTCTCCTCCCTCCTCCGCTTACTTCCTCTGCATACCTCGGCACCGGGCTGCCAGGTTCTCAGCTGCTCATCCCTTCTCTGCTCAATCCCACAGCAAACCTCGGCACTGAGTTGCCAGTTCCCCCATCCTTAGCCTACTTTACTTTAGCATTCACACGTCCGTCCTCCTAATCCGGCCGCCTTACCTCCCCTCGTTGGCACAGCCTCCAGCAGCACCTGGCCGTGCCAGCCAACCCAGGCCCCCTCTCTTTGACCCACCGACGCCCAGTTTTCACTGGCTTCGGCACTCCCTCCTTCCAACCCACCGGCCCCAAACCTTCCCCAGTCTCCGCTCACCTTCGCCAACTGATCATCGCCGGTAAATACATAGATTTAGCTGAACTTATTCTCCCTCCCCTCAAACAGCCCGCTCCACCCAGCGTGATCGACAGCCACGAAGGCCCCGTCATTTTACGTGGCCCGGCCCCTTCCCGGGCAAAAGAGCTCACCCCA
Source organism: Benitochromis conjunctus (assembly GCA_015052645.1). Classification (NCBI taxonomy): domain Eukaryota; kingdom Metazoa; phylum Chordata; class Actinopteri; order Cichliformes; family Cichlidae; genus Benitochromis; species Benitochromis conjunctus. Next base: position 2,807 of record VOQK01042753.1, on the reverse strand, counting down.
CTCGAGCTCGCTTTCGCTTTTTCGCTGTACAGAGACGTCCTCTGCACCACCTTCCCCTCCCGTCATCAGGAACTCGACTTTTACTTAACCATCATACTCGACCTCGCACTTCGTTTTGGCAGCTTCGGTCTCTATCAGTATCATATCCCGTTTGCTTCCCAGGCAGCCGCTCGCCTGCACCAGTTTAATCAAGATACCTTCTGGGGCAGTCTCGACCAAGAACTTTACTGTCGCATCTTCGCCGCTCGCCCCTCTCTCTCCTGTAAGACGTGCAGCGCTCCATCGCATCCCGCTTCCGCCTGCACCGCCCCAGTCCAAAACGATCCTCAGCCATCCCGCCGCACATCCGCCTTACCCCACTCGGCCCCAGCCTCCATTCCGGAATTCGCCCAACCCGCAGCTTCCATTCTCAGCAGGCCCGTGCTGCAAGGCGTGGATAAGAAGGGCAGACCCGTCATGTTCCTAGGGGGTCACTCCATTTTCAACAACTTCCATGACCGCGGGTGTTCCATGTCCCAGTGCCACTATCTCCATTCTTGCTCCTTTTGCGGCGGTGGTCATTCCCGCCCGGCATGCCCCCACAACTCCCCCAAGCTATGACTAGCTCCACCGGTCTCCACACCCATCAACATTCTGGCATTACAGGAAGCCTTGTCCAACCATCCTAACCCGGACTTCGTCAGTTTCCTCATAAAAAGGTTTTTCCAAAGGTTTCCATCCAGGGATCGTCACCCTGCCATCGGTCTCCTGCACTTGTAGAAATCTCCAGTCAGCTGTCAGAGACCCGGAAACTGTCGACAGCCTGCTCGCCAAAGAAGTTAGGGAGGGGTTCATGATCGGGCCCTTTTCTAAACCACCTTTTCCCTTCTTCCGCATCAGCCCACTGGGCATCGCCACCAGGAAACATTCAGGCAAGAAACGCATCATCATCGACTTGTCTGCATCCCACGGCAGCCTTATACCTAGCATAAACAGCCTCATTCCCAGCGATGACTTTTCCCTGAAATACTCAATGGTGAACCATGACATTTCGCTCATAAAACTCGCCGGCAGAGGCGCTTGGCTTTCAAAAGCTGACATCACAAGCGCCTTTAAGGTCCTCCCAATTCACCCTGACTTCTGGTGCTGGTTCGGAGTCAGGTGGAGGGACGCCTACTACTTCGCAGTCAGGCTGACCTTCAGTTGCAAAAGTAGTCCCAAGCTCTCACTCACTCTCTGAAGCCCTATGTCGGATCCTTTCCAACAACCATAAGCTGCCGTTCCTAGTCCATCTTCTCGACGATTTCCTCATTTCATTCATTTCACAGTCACTTCTGCCTCTTCTTCCCGTCATTCGACATAGCCACCGTGTCCAGCTTCATAACTCACGCTTTCCAACATCTGAGCATCAAAATCCCCACGCTAAGGACCTATCTCAGTGGCATCAACTTCTTTGCCAAAATACTCACAGGTTCTCCATGCTCTCCCATCACGTCACTACTCAAAGGTTTGCAACGCCAGGCTCCCACTGCTACCCTACACTGTTTACCCCTTACTTCAGACTTCCTCTGCCGCTGCATCTCTACGCTCCGTACGAAGTACAACGACCGCTTCCTAGCCCGTACGCTCAAAGCCATGTTCCTGCTCGCTTTCTTTGGCTTTCTGCGCTGTTCCGAATTTACCTCCTCATCGTCCAAATTCCACCCGGACCTTCACCCGTGCTTGAGCAACTTCCACCCCATCTCTGAGGACTGCCTCATCTTCTTCCTCAAACGTAGCAAAACTAACCAATCGGGCAACCCCGTTACTATATATGACTTCAAAATTAACTCACCCCTAAGCCCATTTGAGTCGCTAACCCATTACCTCCGCCTCCGAAAATCTCAGCACGCTTCATCCTCAGATCCTCTATTCATCACCGAGTCCAGCCACATCCCCTCCAGATCGTGGTTCCTTTCGCACTTCCGCCAAGTCCTCTCGTCATCCGGCATTCCTCCTCGTCTCTTCTCCGGCCATTCCTTCCGCATCGGCGCAGCGACCTCCGCCTCCCGCAAAGGAATTCCCGACCACTTAATTAAACTCCTGGGCCGTTGGTCATCCCAAGCCTACCACCTATACATCTGCAACAACCTCCAAGACCTTCGCAACGCCCAGTCTTCTCTTCTGTCCGGGGAGGCAGTCTTTGGGGATCTGCTCAGCCCGGGAGCCGCTGCATCAGTTCTCGGTCCCTCGTCACCCATCGCTCTCCGCAACTGAGGATGTGGTCCCAGCTAGTGAAGTGGAGATATCATCTGAATTTCAGGAGCGGGACCACACCTCATCCACGCCCCTTCCTGCCTCAGGTTACATATATGCCTCCCTCCATCAGCATCAGCTGTTCTCATTTTCATGCCCCACCCCTTTTTTTGTCCCTCTCTTCCTCCCCTTTTCTCTCGTATTCATCATTTCCACTCTCGTTAATTCTGGGGGATCTGCTCGGCCCGGGAGCTGCTGCCAGTCCCCCTAGAGGACTTCCCCAAAACGCTGCATCAGTTCTCGGTCCCTCGTCACCCATCACACTCCGCAACTGAGGATGTGGTCGCAGCTAGTGAAATGTACAGGTAAATCATTTTCAGTTCAGCTAAGGCACACACCAGAAGTAAACTGGGAGGACAGATGACAGAAAAAGGTGAGGGAACAGAAGGCACAATGAAAAACCACCCATAAGTGTCATGGTCCACGGGGTGTGTGTTTCCTACCTGTTCCGACGGCTCCTCCTCTCACTCCTCCTCCGGGGTGGGTGGACTGCATTTCCAGCTGCAGCTCATTGTGGGCAATCAGTGTGATGC
>VOQK01042751.1:78991-98270 GCA_015052645.1 Benitochromis conjunctus | reverse complement strand
TTTACGACACCAACTGTCTGCCATCTATAATCCAGTTTTGAGATCCCTTCCCAGACGCCTTAACGCCCACTCACATCCTGGACCTTCTGACCTCAGGAATTCACATGATAAGGTGAGGCCAAGTTCCATAATTGGTTCACCCGAAACCTAGTTGATTGTGACCTACAACCGTTTTCACAACTCAGCTCTTGTGAATAGGCAGAGGATCATTAGGGGGCCATTGTCCCTCTTGGGGGGGACACTCCCATAAGGCTTAAATCTGAGACTCTCCACCATTTGACCTTAGAACTGAAGAAGCTTCTCGGATGAGAGGTGAAACGTCTTCAAGCAACTCAAAGAAGTCCAGACGCTTTTTGCTTTTTCTTTCCAAGCTCCTTAGACTACGATGACCTGGATGACTGAGAACCTTCACAGACAACTTACTGCATTACTTATCAGAAAGGTAATGAATAATGTGTAATACATAACTTTTTTGAGTAACCACCCCAACAGTGATAACTCCATGAGAACTGTTGTCATTGATTTTCAGTCCAGTTCTTGTGTAAGTTGGTATACCTCAGGCTTTTCTTCCTGTTTTCCTTCCTTAAGAATGGCTTTTTGACAGCCACCCTTTCACTGAGGCCATTTCTGATGAGGCTTCAGTGAACAGTAGACGAATCAACTGAAGGGTCAGATCATTTGCCAGGTCCTACGTTAGGTCTTTGTGGTCATTTTTTTCTTAAGAACATGACTTTTAGATACTGTTCATCCACTGTCGATAGTTCTTTAGGACTGCCTCATCTTTTTTTTTTGTCCGTCACATGTCCAGTTTCCACCAGTTTTGTAAGGATACACTACACACTATGGTGAGATAGTCTTCAGGTAATAACTCTTGTGGCACCTAGATTCGACTAAAGAAATGGGATAAAATTATGTGCTTTAAATTTAAAGATACAATTTAAAACTGGTTCTTTGGAAAGTTGTCTGTTATGTGGAGACACACATTTTGAGCTTGAATGATTCACAGGTCATTGTTACGTTGCTTAACAAGAAAATAAATTTCTCTGAAAGAGGGTACATACGAGTCAACTTCCAAAGAAGAACGCTGAAGTGGATTTCGTCAGATTTACAAAAAACTCTGGCTCCTTGGAAGCAATTTTTTTTTTTTTAAATGAGGCGTGGCTCAAGACTTTTGCACAGTATTGTAATCCAATTGAAGACTGATGTTGTCACCATATTTAAAGTCTCATCCTCATGAAGGAAAATTGATTATATGACCAGATTCATTAGGATTCACCACAAATGTTTGAACCAAATTTCATGACGATTCATGATCGTGTTTGAAGTGTTTCAGCATGATCCAGTATGGTAGACTGACAGACGGACTGAAGCATGTTCCTACTGTAGCTCAAAACATATAAATTATATCAAAATGTTCCCAAGCAACAAAGCAGGCCTTTTGGTTTCCAAACGGCCAAAATCAGTGTTGACAATGCATGTTAAGACCCACACACTACAAACTTGACGCATGACTGCACATTTATTATACAGTGCATGTGTTCTGGGAAAAGACAGATTCCTGTGATTTAAAGGGGTCAAACAGGCACCGCTATGCAACAGGCATGAAGTTAGAGCAACAGCCGTGAAAAATCTATTTTCTGTTCTATACCATGCAGACAAAATGTCTGTGTGGTATGTTTCAGTAAGCATGTAATGCGAACTACGACAGCCACAGCGAGCGCGTGTCTATTAATCAGCATTATCGTTGGCTTTCAGAAAGGTAATATTATTCTTGCTGGGTTTTTTTTTAAGCGACCAACGTGCCCCTCTGCAAAAGAGGTAATTTAATTTCCAGCAGGGCCCCAGTCCACAGAGGCGCGCTCTGCTCGAAGCGAGGATCCCGTCTGCATGAAAAGATCACAGACCTATGCAGGGTCCATGTTTAAAGGCTAATTGTGAAGGCTGAGCCCCTAGTCACAGGCCCTGTGAGGTCCCTCTAAACTTTTACTATGTCCCAAACTGATTCAATGATATTGATTTAATACAACATAAACATTCTTGCATGCATGTCTTAATAAGTCAGTAGGGATAAGGGATATTGTGAGTTTCATTATCCCTTAGTTCACTGCTGGGAATCAGCCGTGGCTTGTGAATGAGGTAAGAAAATCATAACCCTGTGTGGGCCAAAAGATAACTGAGGCTGTACTGCTAACAGGCTGTTGTATGTGGGATTCAGTATAAACATATTACAAGGATTTTGGGCTATTGTAAAACTTCAGTAGTGTGTCTCTGGAGAAAATCTATTTGAAAACACAAAAATATCAAACAAACAGTTCTCAAAAAAGGACAAACTCCCAGGTTCTTGGGTTTGACTGACAGTAAAGGTGATTGCAGTCTGGCAGAAATCCCAGGGCATTGTTCAGGCCCCAGTTTCATATGCTTTATATAGTCAGGTTGGAGGATGTCTGAGGTGTCTTCAGCAGAAAAAAACTCACTGACTGACAGTTTTCTGTTCAATTCTCTGTAGAACTATTTGGAAACATTGAATGCAGTCTGTCAGATATCATAGCGGGACTAAATGTGACCTAAAACAGAGCACCCATACCAGATGTTTTATTTCTGGGCTCGTTTTCATTAACACTTCTCACTGGAGGAGGACAGGTTGGGCCATTTCAAGTGTTTATTGAACTGAACTGAATTTATTGACCAGTGGTGAACTGAACAGGATTTGTAGACCAATATGTCTGCTTCACAGGGTTATGTCAAAAAAGGCAAAAGGGAAGAGAGACACATATACAGATTTATGCTTGGGGATTTAAAAAAAAAAGATACTCAAAAGATACGGAAGAGCCTTCGTTTATTTGGTTGTGGCTCCGGAGCTTGATGGTTCATTCCCAGCTCCTGTCTTATGGATATCCAAGTGTCCTTCAGTAAGATACTGAACCCTCAGTTTGCTCCTGATGGTTGTCCAGTGTCTGTGGGTAGATAAAATGCTTTAAAGAATAAACTGCTGTGTATGTGTAAATAACCATATGCAGCTTGCGGTATAACTAAAAACATATTATATATGACATATTAGTCTATATACCTTTGCAACTATTTTCAGCAAATAAAATTTTAATGATACTATTATTAGTGGCATGGGAGGCCCATAGATCCTGGTAGCACATACATTGTAGCCTCAGGCTAAGCAGATATTACATTGGGGAAAAAATCTCCTTCGACTAGCAGTTAATACTCTCTGTGTCCTCAGAGACTGATGTCTGCTATCTGGATTTGAACAGCAGCATTCACAGCCCAGAGCACAAGAGTTACACATGATTTTCTAGATGATGACAATGGTACGTCTTCCTTGTAAGTTGCATTAGACACATAGTAGATCTGTTTCACATTATGCTCTGCCTCCCAAGGTTTACACTCCAACTCATTTCAGGCCAATGATGAGAGCCACATTTCTGCTGCAGGGAGGCAGCGTTTTGGGAGTTCCTTTGGACTGGGATATATATGAGGTCCATGTAGTAATCATACTGTCAAACTGCAGTGGACAAATCCAAAAACATGCAATAACAAATACGCTTGACTTATAAAAGCTCTGTAGTTGTTCCAGCAAGAACAGATTGACATTTTGGGAGAATACACTTTGGCTGTGTTGCTGGGAAATGAGTAGCTCAAAGCCTCTCTAATGTCTGTAATAAGTAGCTGGAGACAGATGCTTAGTATGACTTAGCATAAAGATCAGATCCTGTTCTTTGGTTATTTCTATCAAAACCTCTGAGTCTCACTAGAAACAACCTGCAAAAGTGACAGCTGGAAGGGTAAACTCATTTTATGCAGGGTCTTCCAAATCAATTCTTAACTAAGAGTAGAAATGTCCCAGAGAACCAACATACTTATATATATTACGCTTTAGATGGATCACTTTTTTCAAGACATTCTGCTAAACCATTATAACTTGCAATTAAAAGAAGCATCATATTTACTTACTTTCCTTTTTAATATTTACATCTTTTTATTTTTTCATAGTTTAGATATGGCAGTTTTCCTTCACATTGGTAATCATCTGCTTTAGTTTACTACATGTAAACTTACCTAACACTCAAAATGGAAAAAAACAAAAAAAAAAAACAAAAAACAAAATGGAATTTACATTAAATGAAAAATAAAATAAAAAAACTAGGCTTGCGTTGCATTGTTGATTGGGCAGGTATCTAGGATGGAGGCCTTGACAGTCTGATCCCTATCTGCTTATGGCTTTAGGGACACTGATGAAGAAATCACCCAAGCTAGTACATGGGCTTGAGAAATGCTGACTAGATATAGTTGTTCTCGCCTCAGTGCACATCATGGGCTCTTGAACCAGTCTCCTGGATAGGGGCTGAATTTTATTCCACTCTGGAGTTGTCCTCAGTGAGAGTTGTTGACAGAGCCAAAGGATGAGGAGGAAAATTGACGCAGCTCTGTGGCTGAGGTCACTGAGGTAGTCAAAACTCTTTGGCGGGTCTTGGGGGTGGATTCTTCCCTGAGTTCCTTTGACAAGCTGGGGTCATGGTCCCTCTTTTCAAGAAAAGGGGACTGGAGGGTGTGTTCCATGTTCAAAACTAGATTTCTCTCCCCGGCCTGCCAGGAAGGTCTATGCCAGGGTGTAGGAGAAAAGAGTCTGCCCATTAGTCAAAGTTATTGAGGAGGAACAATGCCGTCTTCGTCTTGGTTGTGGAATGCTGGACCAGCACTTTTACCCTCCGGAGGATACTCAAGGGGGTGTGGGAGTTTGGCTCATATGTGTTTTGTGAACTTGGAAAAGGTATTCAAGTGCGTCCCTCACGTGTCCTGTGGGGGTGTCCTGCAAGGTTGTCTCAGGGGTGTGGGGTATCAGGTGTACAACTGCAGCAACATCTTGGCAGCAATAAGTCAGATTTGTTCCCTTTGGGAATTGTACTTTTCTGAACAGAATTTCTAGGTGAAGAAAAAGGAGCTGAGGGTGTCACCTTTGGTCTGCATTTTGAGGATGATGTGGTTCTGTTCATGTCATCAAGTGGTGACCTCCAGCTCACACTAGAGGTTCTGCCCTAAGTGGAGGAGTTCAAATATTCTGGGACTAAGTGAGGAGAGATGGAGGGATGGATTGTGGCAGCATCTGCAGTGATTTATGGTGATTGGAAAGTTGAGCAGTAAGCCAAAGCTCTCCATTTGCTGGTCGACCTGGTCCTACCCTCACCCATGACAAGTGTATGGTAGTGACTGAAAGAAAAATATGGTAGATACAAGTGGTGAAAATGAGTTTCCTCGAAAGGGTGGTCTCCATTAAAGAGGTTGAGGAATGTGGACATTCAGGAGTTACTCTGAGTAGAGCTACTACTCCTCCACACTGAAAGGAGAAAGTTGCCTGACCATGTTGGCTCCTGGAAGCTTACTTGGAGAAGTGTTTTGGCCATGTCAAACTGGGAGAAGATCTCAGACCTAAGACACACTGGAGAATCTCTCTGCTGGTCTGGGAACACTTTGATGCCCCCACAGAGGAGGTGGCTGGGGAGAGGGAGGTCTGGGTATTTTTTTTTTTTGCTTCAACTGCTTCAACGACAAACCTAGATATGCATAAGCAGCAGATAATGGATGGCACGGATAATTTTTCTAATTATTGTACAAAAAAATTATAAAAACAAAACACAGGCCCATTGTCAAGGAAGTCCACATGGATGTAAATTTGAATTAAATTAGTGACATGTTTTTTATGTGGCATTCATTAGAAGTTTGACTCTGTGTGGAGTAGTTCTTCTTGATCTTTCAAAGAGATATTCCCCTGATCAAATATCTTTCAGATTTCCTGGGGATCAGCAGTAGACGAACTCCGGCAGTGACTAAATTATAGAGAACACTTAAGCCAAGAGATAGACCTCCCTAACATGTAACAGGCAAACTGGTTGATGCAAAACTAACTGCTCAATCATCATGGTAAATGTACTGCAGATTATATATATATATATATATATTATTCAGTGACAAGCTTTGTTGTTTAGGTACTGTTCTAACCTTTAAAGTCTAAACTTTAATTTGAAGAGATTAACTTAAATAGAAATAAATACTTTGGGAACATAGAGGTACAGTTATCAGTAGGACTGAGGGTGGCTTGTCCATTGTAATGTTTTAGTGTGGACATTCAGATCAGGAAAAGCATGTTTCATCCTCACTTGATTTCTGGTATCGCCCTTGTTTCTCTAAGGTGATTATGTTATTATCCATGGATACTCAGAACATATTTTTACTGGACAGTGAAAAAGACCCCTCTGATTACCCTCACTTTAAAAAGCCCAGCAGACTGTCTCCCATCTCTCCAACAGCTGTAGGGTCAAAGACATAAAAGAGCACATGAAACACAAATGTTTGGTACATGTGGGTCCTGGTTCTTTGATGCTTGTGTGTTATTTTCTTTCTTATGTACGAGTATATGGGGAGAACCTGACAACAGGGTGTTCATCAGATATAAAGAGACTTAAATCAGCCGAGACTACTTTCTGTTTGTTCTTCTTGCACTTTACTGTTTCTCTTTAATCCTTTTCTTTCTGTCCTCCATGCAGGTCCCTTGTGTGCTCGTGGTGCTTGGGACCATTGTGCTTACCACAACAAAGAGACAACATCCCGCATTTGAAAATGGGCTCTTGCCAGTTGGACGGGTTTTTTAAACAAGCATTTCAGCGGGGAAAAGAAAGTCCGCTGTTGTGAATGTCAGCAGCATTAATTGAGGACAAAATGTGTGATCCAGTCAAATCTAATTAGATTTACACAACTCACACCTTCTTTTAAGCTCTGTGCTTATTAACCGATCTTGAAAGATGTACAAGATTAGGAAGATTTCTTTCATCATCACTGTGATTTTTGTAAGCTGTGGGGGATTTATTAATCATAACATTGACTTGTTCCTGTTCCAGGATCTTCCCTTGGACAGTAATGTGTTGTCTGCCTTTCCGTTGTGGGAATTATTGTGTTATTTCTAAGTCAGGCGGATGTTTAAGCCTATTTGAAGGGCCAAATAAATTCAAAAATGACCAAAAAAAGTATAAAGGAACAGAAAATGTGCTAACAGCATCTAGAATTAAAAGAAACTATGAAATACACAGAACGGCTCTGCACTCGAGAGGTCACTGACACATTTGCTTTTCGTCAAATGTATTATAAAGTTGGCTTTATAATCCGCATGTAGCACCTCATGTGTTAAGGATGAAGAGCTGGTGTCTACAAAAGAACCCAATCCAATACTAACCATAAATATCATGCATGTGGTTAAATGTGCAGATTTATTTCACGTGTTCGAACCATCTGGAGGACGCCTCGGAAACTTGTGATCCGAACTCATCTGGAGTACCTCATGATGTGGTTGTTATGACTAAAAGAGTGGGCGATGGAAAATTAGTGAGCTAAAAGAGGATGACAGAAAGAAATGTTCATCACCTCATTGCAGTCCAAAGGGCACTCGCTTTTTCTGAAATCCTGTGTATTAGTTTGCAATATCGTGTAAAACGAAGAGCAAACTTGCGACACGTACACACACTGCAATGCGAAAACTGGAGCCATTTACTGTTGTGTAACTGTGTTGTGTAACTGAGACCTAATGGCTCTTTGCTGCATCTCCTGTTGTTTTATGATTGAGGACTGAACAGATAAATAATTTAAGGGTTGTATCACAGGATCAAGACTCCAGCACTGTTGCTACAAAACATGTCATACTACAACAGAGCCTTCAGCACATATTATCATATTTCAAGGAAAACTGTTTGTCCAAAAGCCAGCCTTGTGAGTGCCAAGAACATCAGCGTAATAGCTCATCTCGCTAATGATCCATCAAAAATCAACAGGTTATTGTAATGTGTGAAGTAAGAAGGAGAAAGTGAGGTCACCTTGTCAGCGGCTGAGTGTATTGCTCAAACTAATCAGAATTAAAATTCAATGAGAAGATAAGATAGATCGAAAACATGCAAGTCACCACAAACATTCAGGGGTATTATGACTGGATGGTTGGTTGGTTGTCACAATGATGATGGTTGCAAGTGGCTTTCTTTCAACATGATAAAAGCTATAAAAGTCCTAAATCCAATATTCTTACTGTAAATGACAAATGTGTTAAACCGCTCTTGGAGAGAGATTGTTGAAAGCATCAGATTGGATGTGAGGGAATGTACAAAGAAGTGGAAAAAGTAGAGGCACAAACATGTTTACAACCCCCAAAAAACTGACCACAGCAAACAGTGATGTTCCAGAAGGGAAAAAAACATCAGGACATGATCACATTTTAATAACATGTAATGCATCTCACACAGACAAGCACAAAGGTGTCTGACAATGTCGGCCACTCACGTAGGTATGTCATCGGCTCTACAGAGGTTCCCAGCAGAAGTCTAAAAGAGGCCTGATTGGAGACATCCAGGGTGTACCCTGCCTGTGGCAGCTGGAGAAAGATAATGGATGGATAGGTCAGTTGTCATCAGTACCGTAAAAAGCATGTAAACATATGAACACATTACATGGTATTTGCCATATTACTGATGTTTGTATGATGGTGAGTTTTGGTATAATTTTGAGCTATCAAATTACTAGGAATTCAATGAAGTTCTTTTTAAATAATTTTTTGCATGCAAGCTGTATTAGCACTGAGAATCGTGTGTTAGCGACTCTGCTAATTGAGCTGAATTAAATAGTATTCAGCTGTTGATGAAAGTTATGCTGTGTATGGAAAAGTGCCTGTAAAATAGAAAATAAGATGCTGAGCATAGTTTGGGTGGGAAGATGGAGAACAGATGCCATGGCATCAGCTCATCAGGCCAGATGAGCTAAAAAATTGAATGTAAGAATCTCATCCAGATTTCTCATCCAGCACCATTCATTGTTTCAGAGTCTATCTACAGATAAAGAAGAGAGCGGTGATGATGAGCTTCTCTTACTAAGTCCCTAAGTCAGGTGGCTTTGTGATTATGTTTTTAAATCAGCTGACTTTGTGAATTTGGGGTTAATGAAGGACCTTTGGTGTGCGGTTATCCCATTAATGACCACTTGTTGGCTCAAAGTGCACAAAAGTTACATACACTCACCAAAATAAGAGCCAGTCAGTGACGAGGTATCCAATTATAGATGAGAACTGAACAAAAATGTATTAGAATGATACTTCCTGTGAAAAAAATGTGACCGTGTATCATACAGGAAAACACACACACATATGCATTCAGTGTAATTCTCTTTTTAATCTTATCATTTGATATAAATGGAAATAATTAAACATGTGAGTGTCCTTCCGCTTGACGACAAAGCGGCACTCGGAAAAAAATAGCTCTTCCTCTCTGACTTTTCACAGTCTAGTGTTTGCCAGTGATGGAATTTTACTGGAGAGTTTGCCTTGTGTTTGACAGCCCAGCCCTCATACATACGAGTGAATGGCAGATGGAAGGACTTCAGATTTACCTTCTTTTCAGCGTCCAGTCTTTTGTTGCATCATGTCTCTTTGTTTGACTGAATGTGTCCTCATTAAGCCCAGTGCATAAAGACTGGAGGAACCCTTGACTCTTTGCAGTTCACTGTATGACTTCTTGTCACTGTGGCAAGACAGACTGAACAGACACATACACACACACACACACACACACACACACACACACACACATAGAGCACGAATGGTTTTGGCATTCTCACAGGATAACATAGATTTGGAGATGGTGTTAAAATTGCAACAAAGAAAGGTGGCAGTAAAGACAGGCAACAAAAAAAAGAGAAGTCATTCTCAAGTTGTTTTTTTAAGAATGACCCCCAGCTGGGAAAGGAAGAGAAAACAAGACAGTGGCCTTGTTTCCCTAACCCTCATCAAGGAACCCACGTAACATGTCTCTGTGGTAGAAATGGGCTGAAAACACATTTGAAGGAAAATCATTATCACAGTTAGAAAGTATACAGTTAATATCAAGAAACCATTACTGTCTTCTCTTTTAAGAAATAGTTTGTGTAAAAATAATGCAGGCTGGCCTGTAGGTTTTGAAAACTGAAATACCCCACCACATCTTTCATTTTATTTATGTCTTTTTCTTCTTCCTCAAGGTTTTTCTTCCAGCTTCTCTGTACTGCTGAACATCAGGTGAGGATGCAGTCTCATCAGTGCAAAGCTTTACCTGGCAATCACCACTGCCCCCTGCTGGGGAATGGTGATCGTCAGGTGACTCCTGTCCACAATAAAGTCTTTTTTTTTTTCCTTTTTATTCCATATTATTCAACACATTCACCTACAGAAACTGAGACCGACTAATGAGGGATTTAAAGGAAGGCTGCACTGACCTTGTGTCACAGTCAGTTTATTTACAAGCCAGGTGTGGCTCACATAAAGGAGGACTACAGCCAGCACAGCTCCAATAAAATGTATGCTTTTAAATGCTGCAAATCCCATTGTGTTTTGCGGTCGAGAAGGAATGCAAGCAGCGCTGGTAAGCCAATTCAACAATTGCTTTGTTGAAATAAGATGTGATGTCAGGTTATGTGTTTGCTGATAAGCGCGGAGACGTTACATCAAAATGTCTGCTTTCACAATAGAGCTTGACCCGAATTTCCCACCTTTTACAAAGAGTGAAAGAAGGACATGTGTTGAAGGCACTCTGAAGTAAGAACGTCTGTGATGAAATATGCAGTGGTGACACAAGCGCAAGACTTTGCAAAGTCTAATACGGGGCTGACAAGAACTTTTTCTCTGGAGATCAACCTCGTCTGAAGCAGAGTCAACATCACCCAAGAAGTTTGTTTAAGCAAAGGCAACCATGGCAACACACCTTAGAAATAGCAATGGTTTACGAAGGAGAGGGAGGCTATAGAGCCAAATATCTCACAGGCGTGCAGATGCAGCTTTTCAAAGACCAAACTCATTGTTTTGGTTTTATAGTTTTTGCAGCTACCTTTGGTTTTGAAGGAGCAAAAATCCCTTTGTTGGTGCCAAGAACTAGCTTGTGAGCTTAATTTAACCTTAAAGCATTTACAAAGCCACAATAGTGCACCAGAGTTGGTATTGTTTCCCCCTCTTGATTCTGTCGGTCTATATGTGTATATCATCATGACGAAATGCGGTCACGGATACGCCGACTGTGCCAGGAACTACCACAAAGGCTGTTTTGATGACTTTGTCAGGTGTTTACGGGTCTGTGGACAGAGTTTTTAAAGCTGTGCAATCACTGAAGATACAATCAAGTTCTTTACAGACACACTTGTGTTTGATATCGAAATGAAGGCTGACTTCTAAGATTGGCAATGCGGATGGTATGTTACCATCACAAGAATGTCTCTGGCTCTTCTAAGTCAGTGTTTCTTACATTGTGAGGCAAGACACTCTGTAAGGGGTATAGAGGCACTGTTGCAAGGAGGTGAATAACCAGGGGAAATATAGAGGGAAACTAAACTAAAAAAAATGTCTTTGCACTCATAAATATGAACCAATAATAATGAGTAAAATGCAACGCAGTTGCATAAAATACATAAAGTTTATTTGTTGAAATATTTAATCATGAAGCAAAATGTCTTTGGTAGAAAGTAAATTTGACCAGATTCCATTAAATGCAACGTTTTACACTATACAACATAATACATAGAAAAAAAATTACATTTAATTATATTACTTAAAATATTTTTATTTCAGAAACTATAAGATGTAAGCGTTCAAATTAAGTCTTTTACATTCATTTTGGCATTTCAATTATTCTGTTAAAGGTTTTCCATTTGGGTGTTCGTAGTTGGTGAGAATTTCATGAAAAAGCGTACCTTAACCACACTCTACCCCCTGAGGCTTAGATGGGTCACTATCCAGTCTTTAAGTCTGACGTCATTAGCTGTTTCTAGGTCCAAACTCTGTTTCAGGTGCCAAAATCAAACAAACACTGCGGTTTCACTGAGAGTTACAAACTGTCTAAATTCTTTTATCTTTAATAAAATGATCAGTGTGGCTGCTCTACCAGGTGTAACGATTAAGTTTAAAATCCAGACATCCATGAAAACAGGATTTATGAAGTTTAACGGAGATATAAGTTAGCAGGAAGTTAACTCGCTAGTTTCCACCTAAACATAATATACCATGTTTTGACTGAGGGATTTCTGAAAAATTAAAACATACAGCTCTGCTATCACTTCCAACATAAATAAAAACAGAAAACTAAACATTAATGACGTTTGTAGGGTCACTGAAGTTGGGCTAGCTGGTATATAATGATGGGCTACGTCATAGCTAGCGACACAGCTATGTTAGCATAATATAAACAGCTGGAGGATGAACTAACTTTTTTCCACTTGATAAAAGTTAACACGAGGGTTCCTGATTGCATGGCAGGATGCTGTAAACGGACCAAATTCAGTCAGGAGAACAACTGAGACAATCCATCCACCCTAGAGGTTGGTCATTAATATACTGCTGCATGGGCTGGGCTGAGCTTTAAAACGTGTTGTCGATGAATAGTGGTAATAAAAACTGAGAGAGGCCGACAGTGATCACTGGCTTTTTTAGGGGCTTGTTCAGATTAAATAGAACAAGATACAAACCATTAAAACATGTTAAAAACACAACAGCTTTAATAAACGCAGAGTAGTTTGGACCCAGAAGTAGGGTTCATACGTCATCACCTAAAGGCCGGATAGTCAGGGTCAGCTTCAGCCAAGAAGTTTGTTTAAGCAAAGGTGCCACAGCAACTCATCTTAGAAATGACAATGTTTTATAAAGCAAAGAAAAGCTATCAAACCAAAGCTATCACAGGTTTAGGATCCGTATTTTAAGAGGTTTACAATGATTGGTCTAATGAGCTGGTAGAGGCTAAAACAGCGTAAAAAGGACATTGGGTTTGATTTATGTTGACAGTGTGGGCACAAACATGGCTTCAAATGCAAATGCTCTTCCCTCCAAGTCTGATGGATGTGCAAATATGTCACTAAACGTTTGCTTCAAATGTCATACCAACTTCATAAGAGAAAAAAAAGTATCTGATGAAGGCAAAGCTAAATACTCCAACAAACTAAGGAGGAAATTTGGAAGTGCTTGTAATGGCACTGCTTACCTTATTTGTCACGTGACAACGTGTGGACAACCTTCTTAGCAAAAACCACTGAAGTCGATTGGAAACCATACGAGAATGCCACTGCAGGCGTCCTAGCAACAGACACCAGTGGGAGGAAGTTAAAGACAGCAACAGACATGGTGGGAATCCAATTTGGGCAGTGCTGCACAAATCAGCACAGCATGTGATGACCCCGTATCACATTAAAACATCCTTCAGAGGTTCAATGAATTGCTGGTTTACTTTTTTTTGTTGTTGTTCTTGTTCCTAGAGGTGTAAAATCCTTCTTTTATTTAAAACAAATGGTGTAACAGGGATTCCAGGGCTGGGCTCTGTTTAATGCTGGGCACCGATCATGATGGAAAACATGTTTGTTGTTTCTTTATTCTATTAATCTTTCTCCCCATTCTCTTAACTGACTTCCTTATTAATAGCCACCGTGGGCGAACCCTTTAAAAAGTCAAACACATTTCATCCAGAGGAAACTTGGCTTCAGGAGGTGCAGGACCAGTTCTAAACTAAAACAAAAACTCTGCATCCCAGCAGGAAGATGAATGCAAAGGAGGAGAGTGCCGAAACTGTTTTTAAACAGTTCAAGAGGATCCCTAAGGAGCTGGGGTAACACCGGCATTGCAAAATGCATCAAAAGCCAAGGAGACTGCAGGTTTTTCATAGAGTGTGTATGCTCGAATGAGAAAGACAGATGCACACTCAAGCGTGTGATCGTGCTTGAGCATGCATGTGTATTTATGGATAGTTTGACTATGTGTGTGTGAGAGAGAGGGGGATAGAAGCCAGCTCTTGCATTTGGCCAAGTGTCAGAAAAACAGGGAAAAAGAGCCTCTTCAAAGAGCGTGGAATTTGTTGAAGAAGCTAGTGCTGTTTAGCACGTACACCCGAATAAGCACGGGGGGGTAGTGAATGAGAGGTTTTCGATTTGAAGAGGTAACGTGATTGAGAGGGGGTGGTTGATGCTTGGATGTGCAGAGATTCGTGTAACTTGCACAAAACCTTTACCCAGCATCAGAAAGAAACCAATCTGGTCTTTGATCTCCGCTCCCTAGTTGATAAAGCCTATATTTCTGTTTCCAGTTGTCTGCTCTAGTTGATTTCTTTTCTCTTTACCTTATTTTACAGCAGCGGAGACCTTACCAAACTCATTTCCTCGAAGCGGTCTAATTGTGTTCAGTTGACTTCCTTGGATGCAACAGGCCTTACAAGTTAATCATCCAGGAAAGCCTCTTAGTGACAGCTATGCCTTAATTGCATACCAGACTGAGCCCATCAATTTGGACGCAGCAAATCCAAAATCCACAAATTCCATCTGCATGGGAATGAGGTATTCTGTCAAAATCTTTTGGTTCTCACTGAGAGAAATATACACAGAGCAGTATGAAACATGAGAAAGCCTTACTGGGCAGATTTGTATTAAAGGTGCCACCTCAAATTCTACTGTTCAGATCCCACGGTATCATTAATATGACCCTCTTTGAGGTCTCCTTTTGTTTAGACTCTTCAGCAGAAGCTATCACCAGGGGCCTTCCAGCATTAAAAGCAAAACAAACAGTCCAGTGTGACAGTAAAAGGGGAATGCATTGGACCGGGTTGGATTTATTTTTGCGAGAAGTGACCATACCCACTCTTCTTCACTCTGGTTTCATCTCGTTTGCTTATTCCATGCTGCGTTTTAGCAGTTTATCCAGGAAAGCCGGGCTGAAAACACTAACCTTTTCCACACAGCAATAACTTCCCACCATGACATCGAACCAACATTGCTTCAGGGTCCCTAAGCACTTGCTGTGAAAATGTCAGACAAGCTCTTTTCATGTGAGGGAAATCCTATCTGATTTACTCTCCCCCTTCTTCCTCAGCTAAGGCGCCTATTTGTACAGGGCCATGTTTCATTTGAATATCAAAGCCGGCGAGGAGCTGGTCAGACACTTTAAATGACATTTTTGGGGCTTCTCTTGAGGAATGTGATTGCTTAAGTGCCCTCGACGGAGGGACCTGATCACCGACACAATGCATCCTTTGTGCCGTCAGTGTGACCATAATCTCTATTTATCTACACTCTGAGCTCTGTGGACGAGATGAGCACAGAAGTCTATTTGCATCCCAGAGTGCAGCTTTTTTAGGCCTCACAGTTTAGATGGCATTTGAGAAATTGTTCAGCGTTTTGTCCGTGAAACCGTGGCGCCACGATGGCGTACATGCTTCCGACATGACCTACTTGTCTTCACCATGCTTCATTCATCATTAATCACAAACCCAACTGTTGAGGAAGTGCACAAGAGAGGCCCTGCTGAGATTTCTATTACACTTCAAACTTGCTTATATTCAGCCCTAGATTATCCCAAAGTCTAACAAACATGCTAAATTCATTATATTCTCATAAAACATTTACAGGGCTTACGTCTTTTATGTCTTGTTGTGTGTTTTGTGTGTGTGCGTGTGTGTATGGGTGACTGCACCTGCTTTGAATATGCAAAGAAAAAGGAAGACATTTTTGAAAGTTAACCTCATAACATTCACAAACACAATACTGGTAGAGTGAAAAACCTGCATATCTACTTTAAAGTGGTCCCAAGTCACACTGCTCCAAAAGAAAAAAAAAGTTTGTTTGCTACTGGAAACTTCAAACTAGCTCATTATCTGAGTTTTTACACTGATTTCCGATATGAAATCAGATTGAAGCTTGTTTTTAATGTGTTTGTTCTGTAAACAAACTACTGGACTCAATTCAGTTGATTTTATTTGTATTCATATATATATATAGTGGTAAATCACAACAACAGTCGCTTTACAGATGCAAAGACCCTAAATTACTAGACAGAAAACCCCAATAATTAGATGATGCCCTGTGAACAAGCACTTGTTGACAGTGGGAATGAAAAACACCCTTTTAACAGGAAGAAACCTCTACCAGAACCAGGGTCAAGGAGGGGCAATCATCTGCCATGAGCAGTTGGGAGTGATGGAGGGGGACAAGATAAAAGACAAGTTGTGATAACTAATGATTAAATGCAAAGTGGTGTGTAAGCACACAGGGAGTGAAAAAAGGTGAGTGAAGAAGAAACACTTGTTGCATCAACGGATGCCCCAGCAGCCTAGGCCTAATGCAGCATAATTAAGGGAGGGTTCAGGGTCAACTGATCTATCCCAAACTATATGCTTTATCAAAAAGAACAGTTTTATGCCTAATCTTAAAAGTAGAGAGGATGTCTATCTCCTGAATCCAAACTGGGAGCTGGTTCCACAGAAGACAGTCCTGAAAGCTGAAGGCTCAGCCTCCCATTCTAATTTTAAATATCCTAAGAACCACAAGCACTTGTGTTTCTGCTTGTCCTGCACATCCATCTCTCTTTGCAAGAACCAACAGTAGTCAACCGTCATGCTCGGATTGTTTCCCCTGATATCAGTTTGCCAGTTTTTCCTCTTATATTTCGATGAAACCTTTTCCCCATGCTCATTGCTGACATCGCCCAGATTTGGTGGAATAAAAGTTGGGATTGTAAAAAGTCCATCTTCAGTGACATTCTGGCACTCATTAGCTGATACGCTTTCATCATGTTATCCAGCTCAGCATAACTCATAAGCAATTTAGCTCTGTGATTGCCAAGAAAATTCTAGACAACCATCATGAATGCTTCTCAGCTGATTCAGCTGGCTTCAGGTTCCTTTTCATCATCACCAAGCATCAGTTCATGGATTTCAGGACCAACAAAAATAATCTTCATTAATTTTGGCCTGATTTTTCAGGACCAAACTTTTTTCTTGATTCCTGATTGTAGTTGTCCAAAACATAGACCATTTTCCAAAATGCTTGTTGACCAGTTTTACATTAAAGGGCTCAAAGCTTCACAAATGAAATGTTTTTTTTTTTTCATTGAACATAACAACGTTGCGTCAAAGATGAGAGCTGCAGCCATGAGGCGTAAGAAACTGCAGTTTCTTCAGATTTTTTCTGCTGTCAGTTAGCGCGCTTACTTAATGATTCGCTCTCTAAGAGTGCAGTAAATAAAAGTCTTCCAAGCTTTTCAACACTTTGGTAAAATAATGGGGTGAATGTTAAGTGGTTGAGATTACAGTTTGTCATATTGTGTGCCACATTAAAAGCTTCTTCAATGACATTTAAAAGTTATGACAAGTTCTTCATCTAATATCTTAAATATAAACTTTGCTGTCTTTTTCTGCAGTATCTGATATTTCTCAAAAACTTAAGGCAACCTTGAGTTTCCATTGAGTGTTCCTGATCAAAATGCTGTAAGTATTTAGTCCCAAAGATGATTTTTTTAACCTTTACAAATATGCAACAGTGACATCCTGTTTAATTCACATCCTGTTTAATTTCAAAATGACCCAAATGTAGGACATACTATCATACAGGCACGCTGCATTAATAAATAAGGATTTTAAATGTCTTGAATAGCAACAGTGGAATGAGGCTAGAGAAGGCAACAAGAACAAAACAAAACACAAATAAAGAAAGGAAGTAAGAAAACTGATACATAAGAAGAGTGATCTTTCAAAATAAATATGAGAAAAACTCAAAACCAAGATAGTGCCCCTAAGGGAGGACTCTAAGATGTCCCAAATAAAGAGTCAAAAGTCTTGTGGGATCATATGAAGGATGGCCAGAAGGTTGTGCAAATTGGCAGTGAAGCAGTGACAGCGTAGACCCTTCAGGACTAAGGCAGGGGTAGGAGGCGGGATAGGAATCAAAAACCCTCATAAGGCAAAGACCCTCTGAGGGCAAAGCAAGCTGCAAGTTGGAAGGGAAGTTGTCAGAGGGGAGACAACTGGAGGTCAGGGCAGAATGCTAAATAACCAGAAGGCTGGAAACTAGCCACCCTATAGTGCCTCGCAGACAGAGCAGACCTGCTCCTCAGGCTCTGTCCTTGGCAGGAGGTTAATGACAACAGGCAGACTTAGGGGTGTAGAGATTGGAAAACTGATTCAGATACAGGATGCAGAGTCAAAGGAAATGGACACCTCTGGAGATTTTTTTGAACTGTAGGCTCAAGAATAGTTTGGTGTTGGTTAACCCAAGAACAAGAGTTACTGACCAAAACAGGAAGAGGCATTGCAAGACTGTG
This sequence comes from Benitochromis conjunctus, assembly GCA_015052645.1. Taxonomy (NCBI): domain Eukaryota; kingdom Metazoa; phylum Chordata; class Actinopteri; order Cichliformes; family Cichlidae; genus Benitochromis; species Benitochromis conjunctus. The sequence continues at coordinate 80,146 of VOQK01042751.1, read as the reverse complement.
GAAGAGTCTGGTTTGGCATTTGCTGACCATGACATGAGCCTGTTAATGCATTTCACATGAAGTCAGAAATCAAAATGTCCAAGTTCCCAGTCAGAATGACTTGAATGCCCCCTCACCTCAGATTTCCAAGTCCGGAAGGTGGCGCAGCCTCACCAGCCCCGAGTTCACAATGCAAGATGGAAGAAGTGACCATAAAAAGTACTGCACTGAAAAAAAGAGACCTGTTGGCACAATTTAATTATATAATGTCAACTTGTAACACCTGATTTAATTAAGTTTAGAATTGGTAACTTAAGTTAACAAATCGCATCAATCAGATTGAAATTAAACCCAACTCGCGCACAAACACTCGCACTTTCACTTACACTACCAGTCAAAAGTTTGGACACACCTTCTCATTTCATGGTTTTTCTTTGTTTTCATGGTTATAAACATTGTAGCATTGCACACTCTTGGCATTTTCTCCATGAGCTTCATGAGGTTGTCACCTGAAATGGTTTTCCAACAGGATTTGAAGGAGTTCCCAGAGATGCTGAGTACTTGTTGGCTCATTTGCCTTCACTCTCTGGTCCATCTCATCCCTAACTATCTCGATTGGGTTTAGGTCAGGTGACTGTGGAGGCCAGGCCATCTGGCTCAGCACACCATCACTCTCCTTCTTGGTCAAATAGCCCTTACACAGCTTGGAGGTGTGTTTGGGGTCATTATCCTGTTGAAAAATAAATGATGGTCCAACTAAATGCAAACCAGATTGGATGGCGTGTTGCTGCAGGAGAATGTAGTAGCCATGCTGGTTCAGTGTGCCTTCATTTTTGTATAATTGAATAACAGTGTCACCAGCAAAGCACCCCCACATCATCACACCTCCTCCTCCATGCTTCACGGTGGGAACCATGCATGTAGAGACCATCCATTCACCTTTTCTGCGTCACAGAAAAATACAGGGGGAAGATCTCAAATTCAGATCAACATTTTAATATTGAAATGTGCATTTAAAACCAGCTGATTTTTTTTTTAATGTAACACTTATTACTACCTTGGCTTGAAAGCAAAAACTTACCCTGAGGAATGTTATTTTTTTAAACTTATCTCATGATGTAGGAACAGTTAAGGGTTTTGTCTTTTTTTTTTTTTTTTTAAACAGATAAAGCCTAG
>VOQK01042751.1:17831-28462 GCA_015052645.1 Benitochromis conjunctus | reverse complement strand
ATAGTATAAAGTGCTTGTATGATTGGGTGAATGAGGTTGTTGTATAGAGCGCTTTGAGTACTCCGGGAGAGTAGAAAAGCGCTATATAAGAATCAGTCCATTTACCATTTGCATCATGTTTATGGTAGTTAACTACAATTCTACATTTTATTTTAGTGCACCTAATGACAGTATATATATATATATATATATATATATATATATACACACACACACACACATACAGAGAGAGAGAGAGAGAGAGAGAAAGGGTATTAGACCAAACCAAAGCAAACCTGTGAGCGTGAAAGCGCCTTACTGCCTGCCTGCTAGCAAGAGATGTGACTGGATTCTTAAGCAGCAGCCAGCTAGAGAGTGGGGGCTGCTACACACACACACACACGCACACACACACACACACACACACTGCTTATATCCCAAGGTTCAGACGAAGGCTGGTGCTTCATTCTTCTTGTAGCTCGGTGCCTCGGAGCCCCACCATGCTTGTTGAGGTAATGATTAGGTGCGTCTGTGCAGTTGTGTCTGATTTCCCATGATGTTGTATCTTTATTTTGATCACATTTATGAACTTTTTTTGGTTATTTTAAAGGTGGTAACTTCTTTTTCTTTTTTTTTTGTAGAGAGAGTGTCATTCAGAAAGAGGGAACAGAGGAGGAGGGAACACTAAGCAGGATGTCAGAAGTATAAAGTACACCTCAGCATATGTAAGGGCATGCTGACTGAAGCAGTTTGCTAGATATTGTTAGATATTGTGCCTAAAAGAGCTAAGTACTCAAATCTGCTTCAGTCAATATTTTTAGTTTTGACAGTGTGTAAAGTCAAAGGGGTAGCTTTTAATTATTTCAGTTTCTCTTAGATCTGTGGAACGTTTTAGCCTCCCAACCCCCCCAACCCCGAAAAAGACTAGTATTATTTCATGTTTAAAAAATAAAGCGAATAGAAAGCGCACAATTAATTAAATAAACATGTGCATGCATTTCTTTAAAAATGCTGCTATAGCAGACAAGGCTGTAAATATAAAGAACATGAGAAATATGCTAATAATTGTTGAATGGGAAATTTCCGCACATTTGATGTTTTAACGTCTTGATTGTGCTTCACAATTGTGTGTTTAGGTTATTTGCTGACGAACATTATATGCAAGCCTTGTGAAAGTCATGACAAAAATGGTCTGTGTATTTATAAATGTGAATTTTATTGAAATTACGATGAGTATTATGAGCTTTTTCTGCCACCTAAACCCACAGCAGATAAAGCAGATTTGTCGACATATACAATTAACATGTTTCAGATCATGAAACAAATATCAGGCAAAGATAACCCAAGTAAACACAAGATGCAGTTCTTAAATAATGATTTCATTTATTAAGGGATAACGCTATCCAAACCTACCCGGCCCTGTGTGGAAAAAGTAATTGCCTCTTAAACCTGATAACTGGTTGTGCCACCCTTGGCAACAACAACTGCAATCAAGAACTGTGATAACTGACAGTGAGTCTTTCACATTGCAGAATTGTTTTAATTCAGCCACAGTGTAGGTTTTTCAAGCATGAACAGTCTGTTTAAGATGATACCAGAGCATCTCAATCAGATTTAAGGCCACTCCAAAACAGTTCTTTATTTTCAGCCATTCTGAGGTGGACTTGCCGGTGTGTTTTGGATCGTTTTCCTGCAGCATAACCCGAGTGCACTTGAGCTTTAGGGCATGAACTGATGGCCGGACATTCACCTTCAGGATTTTCTGGTAGAGATAAAAAAAATCATGGTTCCATCAATTACACCACGTTGTCCTGTGAGACAACAATCCTTTGTGGTGTCTTGATGCATGCTTAATCATCCAGGTAAGTAAATCCCAAAAGGTTGATTCTGTTCATCTGGACGTAGCGTTTTCAGTGGGAGAAACGTTTCGTCACTCATCCAAGTGACGTCTTCAGTCTCAGCTGACTGCAGATTTCCCCAACCTCATCAACAGTACATTGCAATGACTGAAACTAGCACCACTGAATGAACAATGGGCTCTGAGGTCAGTTCCTTGATCAATCCTTTGTAGTCTTTTTGGTCAGCAGTGGTTTTTGTCGTGAAACTCTCCCATGGTTGCCATTTTTGCCCAGTCATGAACACTAAATTTCACTGAGGCAGGTGAGGCCTGCAGTTCTTTAGATGCCATTCTGGGCTCTTTCGTGACCTCCTGGACGAGTCGTAGATGTGCTTTTGGAGTAATTTGGAAGGTTGGCCACTCCTGGGAAGGTTCGTCACTATCCCATGTTTTCTCACTTTGTGGATAATGGCTCCAACTGTGCCATTATGACTGTGACACGAAGCCTTAGAAATGGTTTTGTAACCTTTTCCAGACTGACAGATGTCCATGAGTTTGTTTCTCAGATGTTTTTGAGTTTCTTTAAAACGTGGCGTGATGCGTTGCTTTTTTATTTATTTATTTTTTTTAGATCTTTTAGCCTGCTTCAATTTGTAAAACAAGTTCTATTTAAGGGTTTTCTTGATTTAAAAAATTACATTTTGTATTTACTCTGGTTATCTTTGTTTAAAATAAAAGATACTTTGATGATCTGATATATGTGTGACATATATGCAAAAATAAATAAATAAAAAATAACATTTACAAAAATCAGGAAGTGGGCAAATACACTCACGTTCTATTGTATGTTACGTTAGCATATGTTCATTAAAATGCATCTGTGTTTGCATATTTGCCTGACCACGGGTGAACCCTTCCCTCTCCACAGATGTGGCCTACTGTCATGTCTCTGTGTGCAGCACTGGAACAAGCAGGCCTAATTACGTCTTTAAGTGCGTAATTAGGAGCAAGTTAAATTGGTGGGTAGCGCACAAGGCACACTCCTGACTGGAAAACACAAATCGTGTGTGACACTATGCCTAACATGGCTGTTTACCGCAGAGACGACATGGCGGGCGAAGTTTCTGTATGAGCACACGCCTGCAGTGATGCACGTGTAAGTACAGATTACTCTCAGTTGAAATAAATGCAAAGGCATCTTTACATTCATTTTTTAAAAAGTGAATTAATTAAGGGAGAAAAATATGGGTGTAGGTGTGGGATAGGGGTGTAGGATGTAGCAAATGCAAGGTTGTTTGGTCACCTTTGCACCACCTGCACACACAAGTTTTCATTCTTTTAAACTAATCCTGCATAGTGCATCAAAGAAAATATAGAAGCAGATGCTTACATTTTAGAAGCGAGAATATTTGGGGGGGGGTTTCTTTTACCTTATTTCTGCACCTTAGCAGCCATTCATGCTCGAAAACAGCTGCTTTTTTTCTCCCTCCAGATGTTCACAGCAGTTTTCAACATAACGAAAACACTGCTCTTGCTCTTTCATTCACAGCACTAATACGCATAAATAATGCACACTCCTCCTACTCACACACACACACACACACACACACACACACAGAGGCTCATAGAGGAGATAAAGAAGGACAGAGGGAGGCAGAGGAGAGGAGAGAGGGGAGAGATTGACAGGGCAGACCTTCAGCCTCTCTCATGTCCACAGAAGGGCTGTTTGTTTAGAGGAAATGACACGTGCTGCCGAGGAGGAAATGATCTGCTTGGCCCCCGTGTAAGATCCTCCCTGGCACCAAGACCACTGCACTCAGCTCTTATTCTCTCCTCCAACACTACCCGCGCATGCATGCACGTACCCTCACCCCACCCCTCCCACCTCCTCCTCCGTCCCTTTCTTCCCTTCATCTTCTCGGCTCTCCATCCATCGCTCGTCTGTCACGGCAGGAGTGCAGCCAATCCATCACGGGTCGGAGCTGGGCGAGCCGTTAGGGCGCGCGTAGGTGTGTGTGTGGATGTGTGTGTTTGTGAATGACTGAATATGTGAATCTGAGTCATGTTTGCGCTGTAGAGGCGCACAGCGCAGACCCAACTGTGCGCGAGTCCATTTGGTGTTTGCATGCAAGCCTTTGTACACAAACACACACACACACACACACCTTTCCTCGGTCTTTCACCTTTAATAAACAGTGTGGCTGGTGCCTGTGTGTTTGTGCGTGACACCACGGAAGTGCGCCGGCCCTGCCTTGCCCGTGCTCTGCTCACAGATTGTTGGACCATAGCAGGCTACAAAAAACCACATCATGCTGGGATACAGACTTATGATGAAATATCAAATCATGTAGTGGAGGAGTGTGTCTGCGTGGGGGCTTGCCTGCGCGCGCACACACACACACACACACACACACATGTACACCTAATCGAACTGTTGCTGTATTCAGCTGAAAATCTCCCACTGAGTCATTATGATCTGCTGGTAGCAACAAGGCAGCATTACAGACGGCATGTTGTTTTATTTACATAATACATCTCCTTTAGGCCGCTGATGTGGTCTCTGTAAAATCACTTTGGATTTATGAGGCCACTTTCACGCTTGTTACCACAGGAAATATGAGTGTCTATCAGCGTGTGTTAGAGAGGAAAAGAGTCCTAGCTACGAGCGGCACTGACAGCTTCACACAGGTCGCTCGTGCTTTGTTTTCTGGTGACAGTGAATTGTGGCTGTGTGCCGAAAGCCAAATTCAGCCCCATAAAACATACTGAAGCTTTGTGAGGCGTGTGCGTGTGGACATGCACGTGTTTGTGTGTATGTTGCAGGTTAACCATAGAGTAGATCTTCAGAGTTTCCAAGCCATCCGGAGCACACTGGGATCAAGCTAAGCCCAGCGGGGAGCTCTTGGCTAGGCATCAGTATGCACCACCACAGCCGCACTGTGCTGGCTTTCATCAGTCGAATGTGTGTGAGTATGAGTGTGTGTGTGCGTTAAGTACCTGAGCGCAGATCAAACGTGTTTGTCTGTAATTAGTTCATATAAAAGCATTAGTGTGTGTTTTTGTGTCCATGTGCTCATGAATGTGCACATGATTTTGCCTGTAAAAGGCTCATTAATGCTGTGAGCTGTGTGGTCATAACCGTGATCAAGAGGCAGAGCGATGCTCTTTGTCCAGAGTCCTGATAGAATTAAGTGGTCAGCTGAGAACCAGGTCACAGCATCCGATGACTGAAATCCCATTAAAACATTTCATATGATCACGTGTGACCATGTTAAAATCATCCAAACAAGAGTGTGACGCTGGGCACAAGAGGTGATTGTATTTAGCTTAGAGATAAGACATGCTACAGCAGCCAAGAGAAAGCTTGCAGTATCAGTATCTGAACATATCATCCTCGTCTTCACGTCTGAATGAGCACTCCTGTTACTTTTTCATAATAGATGTCTTATTTTTAAAAGATCTTATCAGGCCAGACCAATTAAAATTCACTTACACTTTAAACACCGCACACTTGTGTGGTGTATTAAAGAAGAGGCACATGCTGTAACATTATGTCAGTGCAAGTCATTCATACAAATCTGTGAGTTAGTTAGCACATTAGAGAATACCTACAAACACTTTCACTCTCCCTAAACCAAAAGAGCTATCTACTGTGGGAGACAGAGGGCACAGCTTTTCCACCAGTACGATGCAGCGCACGCACACACGCACGCACGCACGCACGCACACACAGTGGGGGATCCTGCCTTTGTTTAATTTATGGAGCCAACTAAATTGTTTAGATATAGGGATATTTTACTGGGGTTGAATATGACACTGGTTTTGCATGTATGTCAAAAACTGTGGGTACTCTGGCTTCCTCCCACAGTCCAAAAACATGTCTGTCTCTCTGTGTTAGCCCTGCAACAAACTGGCAACCTATCCAGGGTGTACCACAGCTTTTGTCCTATGGCAGCTGGATTATGCTCCAGCCCTCCTTCTTGAATTGGATAAAGTGGAAGAAAATTGTGTAAATCCTGTTGTTTAAATAGTGCCAATTCCCAACAGCAGCTTTATACGTAAGGTACAAAACTTACAATATTAGAAAGGAACCTCAACAATCACATGACCCCCTATGAGCAAGGACTTGGCAATAGTGGGAAGGAAAAACTCCCTTTTAACAGGAAGAAACCTCAGTCAGAAACCAGAAACATCAGGGAGGATTTAGGGTCACCTGATCCAGCCCTAACTGTATGCTTTATCAAAAATTTTTTAGCCTAATCTTAAGAGTAGAGAGGGTGTCTGCCTCCTGAATCCAAAATGGGAGTTTGTTCCACAGAAGAGGGGTCTGAAGGTTAAAGGTTTTGCCTCCCGTTCTACTTTTAAACACTCTATGAACCACAAGAAAACCAGAAGTCTGAGAGCAAAGTGCCCTAATGGGGTGATACGGTATTATGCTATGAGATCTTTCAGATACGGCCTGATTATTCACGAGCTTGTATGTGAGAAGAAGGATTTTAAATTTGTTTCTGGATTTAACAAGAAGCCACTGAAGAGAAGCCAATGTGGGACAAATATGCCCTTATCTTTCTAGTCCCATTCAGTACTCTCGCTGCAGCATTCTGGATCAGCATATTTAATATTTCAGAACAATCAGCAGAGAAAGTGTTTTGTAACACTTACATTCCTTATCCTCATCATAAGCAGCCTGCTACCTGTAAGTCGCATGTTGTGTATCTGGACAGTTTCTCAGTGTTTTCATAATATAGAGTTAATGAAGAGTGGAACTGAGCCAACTGTGTCAGCCAGTGATGAATATGATCATTTTAACAGCCTAAAAGCTTAAGGAAAAACACGGGGGTGGAGTGTATGTTAAGGGGAGAAATAATCAAATTCTCAAATGTATAATTTGATTTGATAAAGATTCTGTGATGCAACCAAAAACTCTCAAACAACACCCACTAGGACTTTAAGGTGTGACTATTTTCGTCTGCTTAGTTATTCAGGTCATAATGTTACACGGTCTGTATAGAATGCCTTTATTAATCTGATCGATAAACTTCAAATTTCATTAGTGTTCACTTTCAAAAATAATAGTTGTTGTAGATGAAAGCAGAGCCAATTTGGGTTTTTTTTGTTTTTTTTAAATATCTAATATTAATTTGCTTGAAACGAAACAGTTTCTCTAATGTAATTCACGAGGTTCTGGATTCATTTATGTGTGCCACAACTGAAATTACAACAACAAGATGACTTAAGTGATAATCAAATGCAGCCTGCACCGTTCGCCGGGGAAACACGGGCAAAGAAACCCCATGAATCAAAAGCAATCTCGGTATTGATGGCTCATGTTTCAATAAAAATCAATGGTGCTTGCCTTGTGTCAGGCGGGGTCAACTCTCCAATTCAATTTCCTCCTGGGGTAGAGCTACAGAGGCAGGGGTTACAGAGAGCTGTGTGTGTGTGTCTGTCCTAATATCACACGTGGCTGTAGCTACTGCTGCAATGTGTGAAATCGTCATAACAGCTTCGATAAAGCTAAAGTCAGCAACAAGCAAACTGTACTTTTCTTTTTTATTGAATGTACAGCCAGTTTTTAAAGTAGTATGTTTTAAAGCACTTTGAGGCATTTGTTATGATTTACAGCTTTAGTTTGGAGTTTAAAAGCGGAGATCAGTCTGCAGTTTTTGTCTGTGTTTCTTCGGTTGCGTATGATTGATGTCGTTTCAAGCTGACCGCAGAACCGGCGGTTGCCGTCTTCACTCAGTCGACAGCATTTCATTGCTCATCGTTAGCCTGTTCTGGGAAATCATTGTGACAAAAAACATATAAATAAACAATAATAATCTGCAACCGAACTGTCCATTAAAATCTGCTTCTGCATTAATTTGGTCTTTCAATTTGGATTACTCGCAGTTGTTTATTTAGAGCGCAATTACGAGTGTTCACATGTAACAGGTCACGTGTTCGGCTGGACACAACAGTTGATGTTTGCTCTCTGTCCCAGTTTGAGATCCATAGTGGAATTACAAATGTGCAGGCACTTGTGATGTGACTGTTGCTTCAAAGGGGTGATGTACAAATAGAATAGCAGGAGCGATGTGACACGCACAAGGAGACGACCTTGTAGGAGAGAGCCAAATTCAAATCACGTGTTCCCTGTTTGCTTTATAGACAACTTTTTTTAATCACAGCTTGCATTTTACTTGATATTTCAGCTGTGACTAACTCTGACCTTAGCCTACACGTGACATGTATGAATCTTCAGTTTTCTTCATGGACACCACGACTTCTATTCAGAGTAACAACAAGCCTCACAAAAAAATGTCACATTAAGCAAAAGAAACGACCTGAGATGAAATGTGCTGTAACAAAGCTGCCATCGTCCTTCAAAACTGCTCATCAGATCGTCAAACAGCCTCTGAAGCATGCTTCCGCCACACATTTCTGATTTTGATTTGATGAGATTTTCTGAAACTGTCTTTTTAGAAATGTCAAAAAACATCAATCTGTAATTCACACCTTCAGTTCTGTTCAATATAAATGTCTCTGATAATGTCTCAAATGATTCCCTACTATGCTTTAACATTTAAGCCATTAGTCCCTTCCCTATTACATCCTGAATCTTCTTTCACCTTTGAACTCTTTGTATTTGTCATGTACAGATTCACATCTTTACCTGTAAATCGAGAAACGCTATCCTAATACACCTATTACCAGTTTAAAACACTTCTGTTTTTCCAGTTCTTACTCAAACTTACATTTTGTAATATCTCTTTAACAACAGCCAGTGGGTTTCCAGATTGCCAGCGGAGTCTTTAAGAAACTCTGTCTTATGAATGACTTGTGTGTGATGTAGGTCAAATGTTGTGGGAACTAAACAACTCCAGTGTGTGAAAAGTACCGTCACCAGCACATGGCCACAGCCACCGTGAGGTTCATGCCAACTGTTGTCACAGCTATAAAGAATTTTGTGTACCAGCTATCAAGATGTTGTTAATATAAAACATTTTTTTCTGGTTTGTATATATTCCTATATATTCTCTTTTATCTTAGATTGCATTGGAAAGCGCGGACCAGAGATTAGCGGAAAGTTCTTATAACAGCCAAATGTATGTCAAATGATGAGGTCAGCACAGATGGCGTAGTAACAGTTTGTTCCAGCGCTTGCACCAACAGAAGGTTTGTATTTAAGAAGTTTGGGCATCTCTGAGAATTATTTGCATTTCTTTCCTGGACAAGGTAATACATCTGTTCATGCCTGAAAAGGTGTATTTTTGTGTGAGTCTGAGATGATTCTTCCCTTTTTCCCTTGCTTGCAAGATAAATTTGTACTATTTAAGGTCACCCATGGGTTTCCATAAAACATAAGAGATAGGCGTACTCTAAAACTTTTAGCTGGTAGGATAAAACTTTTGTTTTGTCTTTTTTTGTTCTGTTTGTTCAGTCCCTGCAGAAAAACAAAACAAAACGAGGCTTTCTTGAATTCAGCTTCTTTCACATCCCTAGCAAAGCTGATGCCATCACTCTGCCCAATTCACTGCCTGTCAAAGCTAAAACAGCATTGGACACAGTCATAAAAGCCGGCATATTTAGGGGTCAAAGTTGAGTTTAGTTAAAATTCTCTGGCAGTGTGCACTGAAACGCCTGACGCAGACACTGGAGAGCTTCGCTCTTTGCTGAAAATAAGAGTCTTCCTGTTACAATTCATTGTTTAGTAAAAAAAGCATTTATGTGACTCTCTTCAATTAAATGTAAAAATCTGGGAATTAATTTTCTCTGCAAGTGGTGAAAATGCCAACAGTTCTTTAGCTGCTGTGCGATTTTTATTAGCCGTACATTCTCATCCAAACATGAAGATGAAGTATAACCCTTCAGAGAGAAGGCAGGAGATCACCTCGTACCTCCACTCATAGCCTCTTCTGTCTGCCTTTCACACACACATACACTTTACACAGGCTACGTGCTGATTGGACACGGGCAGGGGTTTGCAAACAGAATTCACGAACGACACACACACACAGACACACACATACACAGAGATGAGAGGAGCCCCTGCAGTGCTGAGGATTGCTGCACAGTCCTTCATACTCTTAACTATAAAAAACATTAAAAAAAAAAAAGCAGGACAAGGCACACAGACAGCAAACATCTTGATACACATGAAGAAATCTTGTCCGTGGCCTTGAGGCTGGTTGAATTTCATGTCTACACCATATAAACTGCATCTCTCTGGTCATGTGAGAGTTTATTAATGGAGAAGCGCTTAACGGACAAAAGAAAAAAGAAAAAGAGCATAGCAAGAGGGCTCAAGAAGCATGGCTCACTGACCCCCCCAAAAGCTTGCCATCGCATTCAGATTGTGCTGCTATTTCCCGACTGATCTATGCCATCTGGCTGTGGATCTAAATTTTTGGCACCCCATCCGTGTGGAATGCCCCGGCACACGGCACAGCTCGCAGTGAAATGAAGGGAAAATGAAAATGAAATGAGCTGAGCTTCTCTCCTGATCCTGGTCTCAGCTCTGTCCTCTGCTCAATCTCATCACACCCCCTTCCACTCCCCTCCCCTTCTCATCCTCCCCTCTGTATCATCATCCTCCTCCATCCTCCCACCTCCTCCTCCCGCCACCCCCCTGGGTAATCAGTGTGCTCTCTCATTCTGTGGCACACGGAGACACATTGATCTGGCAGCGCACACTCATGCTTGTGGACACGCACCTGTGCACACACACATACACACACCCCAGGATTGTCTCTCTCACACACACAAACACACTCGCACATACATTGATCTGGCCCGCAGGTCAAGTTCAATAGGAACAGCCAAGCGCCCC
>VOQK01042747.1:29660-40320 GCA_015052645.1 Benitochromis conjunctus | reverse complement strand
GCTGACCTTTGGCCAGGTCTGGATGTGACCTCCCATTGATTGACCATCATCTGACCTCATGGCTTGAAAACAGAGCTGCATTCAGGTCCATTTGGCAGTCTGGAGAGCGTCTCTAGCATACACTGCTAATACAGTTATGCTAGTGTTATTGGGAGATGTATGAAAGGAGAAATAGCTCAAGAAGGCAGGGTTATTCCTGTGTCAGAGGAGGAAGAGCTCAGATAATTTAATTATAGATTAAGGGATATGAGCATCTGTCAGCTTTTTCATTCTTATAGTACGCCCTACTCAAGTTCTGTTATTAGTGGTATAATCTCAAAAGTAGATTGCTGCTGGATCTTGGATTGTTATTACCAGCTCTATGCCTGGCTGAGCTCATGTAGGTATTATGATGTTCTTTAGTAAGTTTTATTTACCCCACAAAGACAGTTTGTGAAACTAAACCTAAAAAGCAGATTTTTTTTTTTAAACATTTGCTAAGGGCTACACCGGATTTGGTTATCTTTCCCTCAGCATCTTGCAACTCTTCAACCCACACCCCTCCTCCGGTTCTCCCTTATCCCTTAAATTGATGCTCGCTCTGCTCTGCAGCCAAAACGCTGATCGCATTCCCCTTCTTGCTATCAAAAATCAAATAGCAACCTTGTGATTGACTGCTAACAAAATTAGCAGAAATTCTCATAAACCTTAATTAGTAACTTGACTCGATAAAGCATGCTGATGAAGGCAGGAGACAGCCATGTAATTGGGAAGAAAAAAAAAGAGGAGGGGTGTACTGTATCATTCATGTATCACTCAATAGTGCCAAATGGGGTGTTGACTGTCATAAATGTTCTCAGACCCTAAATTTTCACCAATGTGCCACACCCCCCTCACCTCACAAGAGCATCTCACCTCTTCTCACTGCTTCCATGTGCCAAGACACAACACCCTCAGTCGCCTATCTCTGTCTCTCTCTTCTCACACGCAGCAGGGGGGATGGTTGGCCCAAGAACGTGGCATCATTAACTTACTTGAGTGGCAGACGTTAGACGTGCAGAGGGCTGTCCTGTCCCACCCCCCTGCTGGGTGTCCCTCAACCCCCATCACTCCTTCCTGTCATCCTTCATTTCTGCATTTCTTGATTCCTCATCCACAGATTCCGTAAACTTGATGCTCCGTCAACCGTAGATGAGTGGACGCATTAAGCCATGCATTTATAATTTCAGCATGATGGGCGTGCCACATGATTATTTATGGGTTTTTTTTAAAAATACGAGTTAAATACAATTTATTTTATATATATAAATGTCAATTTTGATATTGACCCTATTGTGACTAGCTGTTTAAAAGTGTGACAAGTCCACAATCCCTCAGTGTACGGAGTTTTTGTTGTTGCCACCAGTGCGGCACGTGCTGCTGAGCTCCTTGTGGCGCAATGCCCTGTCTCATTAATCACAAGGCCCATGCTGCCTGGAGCCCTGACAACTCACAACCTGGTGGCCTACCACCTCCCCTCATCTACACTGTGAAGGCTGCACCATTATCAGCTCACAGGACGAAGGTGCCACACTAATGACAGCTGTTGGTGGTCATATGAACTCCTCATTCATGTATCCCCCCACCAGGCTTTTTGGTTTTCACTTGTCTCGGGTTCACAAGTTTTGAAGCACCAGGGCAAAGGTCAGTGGATTTTCCCTGTCGTCACAGCAACTCTCAACAACATCAGATGTCAAGAGAGTTGGTCAACCATAACGGAGCCAGGCAGAGAGCGCTGCTCAGCCAGCCACTTCCTTCTGGAGAGCAGAGGAGGCAGGACAGAAGGGGAGAGAACATCTTTTGTTAAGCATACACTCTCCCTCTTTCTTGGCTTCAGTCCGGGGTGTTGGGGGTTGTGGTAGATGGGTATTTAGGCTTTTATGGGTGGAGTGTTAAAGGCTTGTTGGGGTCCAAGTCAGGCTTGTACTGTGGGGTGTAGGGGCTCAGAGCAGTGCTGTGGTCTAGTTGTGTCATGACCGTGAAGCTGAGCTGTCACTTGCGTCTAATTGGCTTAGATCAACCCACGACTGGCTCAAAGCTCACTGTCCCACCCTCTGTCTTTCACTGTCTCCCTCTCGCTCTACTCTCTCATTAGCTATTTTCCTTCTGCCGACCCAAAACAATGGTCTCCACATGGTTCTTACCATCAGTCTGCTTGATCCAAAAGTTCTCTGTTGTGCCAGAAGGCCTGGCACTTTCTGTGTGTCCAGTTATCTCCTATTACGAGGAGCAAGATACTAGAATGATGGGGAAAGATATAACGGCTTGATCTAATCTCGATTGGAGACCTCATTGATCTGGAAGCTGGGGTCATCATAAGGTCAACATAAGGAATGATGATAACATTGTTCATCTTTAGGGAATAGGCCTATCATAGCACTTTTACATTCCATTACCTCTCAAATCTGTCCCAACAACAAATTGTCTCTAACATGATTCATCCTGAAAATACAACTGAATATTCGGTCTGCCTTTCTGAAGCCTGTCAGAGTGGGGGGTTCTTTCTTGGGTACCAGGATTTACTATGTGTTACAATGGTTCAGGCAATGACCCTGCGGTGTGCATCCCTGATGATGTTCTAATTGGATAGGGTGACCTTTCTACACTGTAATTTTGAAGCGTCCTTGGTCTTTGGGGGTGGAAACAGATTAAAAACAGCAGGAGCGGGATGATTGATGTGTGCTGTGGGTGGTATGGTTGTGGATGGACAGTGGCAGGTACAGCGACAGTAACATATGAGTCCACAGCTGTTGAACGAGGGTGTCCAGACTGATACATGGGAGGTGGCTACACCCAGCCTGACTGATTGCTGCCTTTTGGTATATCAGCATTTTCTAATGCCCGCAAACTCTACATCTGCTTTGACTGAAGGTTGGCTGTTGCGTTTGCTTATTTGTCTGTGGCCTCATTTCATGCAACACCATTATAATTTTTAATGTGAGGGATTTTTCGTACTTATGTTAAAGTTCAACGCTGTGAATAATATTCTGAAGGGTGGATGTGGCTAAAACCTTGCACGTGACTGACATGAATTGGTCGCTTGAATGAACTGCATTTTTTTTCTTCATTGTAAGAAATCAGAGAAGCATGTCCGAATGTTGAGGGAGGAAAAATGTAAGCATTGCTTGGGGAAAAGAAAAGGTGGCAATGAGAAGAAAAAGTCGGCACACACAGTGTATTATTTTTCATCCTATAAACATAAATATTTGTAATCAAAAGAAGTATGTTTATCCTTGAATTGTGTGTGTGCGCGCGTGTGTGTGTGTGTGTCAATATGACATTTAGTCTGCTTTTCTTTGTAGCCAGAATGAACTGAAGTGTGGTGAATGGGGTTGTTTTGGTGCATTGACTGGTGGATCCCATTTTAACAGCGTATGAAGCTGGAACTAATTCCTGCATATTTATTTGGCCTGGTCCTAGCAAACTAAGCACTTACCCTACTTGAAATTCTACACAGTACTAACGGGAGCAGACTGTAGGTGATAGCAAAACAGCTTTATATAGTGCCTTCTGCCTGAGCAGAAACACTTGGAAACCTCAGAATGTAGAAATCATAGACGTATTCAATAGAACCTTTTTAAAATCTGCTTTTCCAGCTCTTAATTAGTCATTTAGCACCCAACCTACTCTGAATGCTATGCTAAAATGTAGTGTAGTATCGCTCAAAATAATTGAGAGATCTTTCTCTGCACTGGTTGTTTTGTCTAGGTTCAGCTAACCCCTTTGTCTTTATATTCCCAACTTTTTGACCCTACATGAACAGAAGAAATGTAAAAGAAAAAAGATCAGAGTGTGGGGAGGGAAGCAAGTCTCATCCTGTTCCCTCAGCCATCTCAACCAAGCTTGAGATGCTTTTGTTGTGGGCTGCATTTGAAAAGATCAGCTTTAACAACCAAAGCAAATATCCATGGAAAGGCTTGTGAAGGGAGGACTTTGAACCTTCTGCAGAACAGGTGTGTTTTATAGCACTGTGTTTCTCCTTTGGTCTTTAATGCTGTACAGTTCCATGTTGTGTGTGTGTGTATTTCTCAGTGGCTGAAGCTCCACTGTAGCGATGAGCCAGTCCCTGCAGGAGGGCCGCAGTCAACCCTGTGCCATGTGAGAGCTGCAGGGAGCGGGGCTAACGAGGTGTCCAGGCAGCTGACAGCTTTGTCCTGCCGCCTGCGAGTGGCGATGGCACAAAGAGGGTCCTGCAGAGAGTACTGTCTGTTCTTTGTGTCTGCCTTTCTCCTCTGCCCGGGACTTGTGTTACAAAAGAAAGCCACGCAAGAAAGCATTATGGCATCAGGTGGATGAGGCACTGTGCCTGTTCTCCATTTCCCTCCTCCCCGTTTGCCTCCTCTCTAGAGCAGAAAAAAAAACAGAAAAGTGTACATTTTTACCTCGGATTGCTTTCACTATGTTTCTCGTGTAGTTGGTAGACTTGAACATTTTCTTTTCCAAAGCTTTACCAAAGATTTTTTATTGACAATTATATAGTTTTATTCGCTTCCCCATCTCTTCTCTTGCTGTTTCTAGCTTTTCTTTCTCCCCCTTTTCCGCCGCGTTCTCTTGAGTTGAGTGACAAGCCAAATGGGAGATAGTTTTCTGTCATGTGTTTGCTGCTTGTATTTGCTCAGTCTCCCTTCTTCCTCTCTTTGCTCATGTCTTTAATTTATGAACTGCTACACTTGAGTGGGCCTAGTGTCTGTTTAAACCAGCACAGTGCCTGTGTTTGTCCTCGCTGTCCCAGCTCCACAGGAAGCTCATCTAGAGCCTTCAGTGCTTAATGCCACTGCAGGAGGTGAGCAAGAAACACGCAGACTTCTGTGGATCCTCTGCCCACTGGAGGGAGAGGTTTGACGCTTCTTTTAAAAGGCCAAAGTCATTTGTCTTTGTTGTTTTTTGTCTCCTAGGAATTGTTTAAAGAGAAGAAGACAGCCAGAGAGATAAAGGGTGAAAGGAAGAAAGAGCAAGCAAGAAAACATGTCTTTCTCCCAGGAATTTCTTTGTAGACGTTGTGAATGTTTCTCATCTGGGCAACTGCTCTGAAGCTAGTTTTGGCTGTTTTCTGTATTCAGGAGCCTCTGATGAGTGTTACCATCATTATGCACTTTTCTCTCCTTGGGTTGTGTACTGTTTCATCTTCCGAGTTTAAAACATCAGATTCAGAAAGCTGAACAAATTTGGTGTTTATGTATTGAATTGGTTTTTTTTTTTCACATTTCTCACCTTTTAGCTTTATTTACTGCTGTAAAGCAAACTTAGTCAACACCATATGTGTGTTTGGCTCTGCACATCTCTGCATGATTAATATTTAATCATGCGGACAGTAGCTCTGAATATTGGTTTTAGGATTTATGGTCCAGCAGAACAAACACATTCTTAACTTTGATCTTTTAACATGTGTGCTACATTGTGAGCGGTCGGAGAAATAGCGTTTGCTCTGTGAGTCAGCATCATGAGCTGAATGTCCACATCGGAATCAAGCAAGCTCGATTAATGTTGAAGCAGACTTCTATTTTGATAAACAATCCACACCTTTGGCGCCGGCAAGCACCGTATTCGTAGCGAATGCACAGTGTTACTGCCTTGCTTCACATATGAAATTCAGTTGCTTAGCTCATCCGAGTGTTTCCATATTGTAGAAGTAATCGGATTTAAAACAGAGGAACACAGAGGCAGACAACCAAGGGAGAACCACAAAAATCACAGAAAGGTTAGGATGGACTCCCAAAGGACTACAAATCCCTTCTCTGAAATCTCATTGTTTGGAAACCATGAAACCGGATTCCAGTAACAAGTCTCTGATCAGTGGAGCCTCGGCCCAAAGGACTCAATTAGACCAGAACGGCCCTTTCTGACCAGACCTTTATTTTGCTTCCTTCCCTCTCTCAGCATGCTGCTACCACTGCAGAGGAGCTGCCTAATGCCCTAGACTGGGAGCAAAGCCATACAGCACACCGAGCAATCACATCATTCAGCCTTTGCCCCTCTCATTACACACAAACAGTATAAATCCACACCAGAATGTGTGTGTTGCTTCACAGTGAACCTGTGGCACTCTCCTTAACTTAGTGTTTTAATTGGCAGAACGAGTATAGTAAACATATATTAAAAAAGCTGGCAGAAAATAGCAGTTACTGAAACATCCTTGCGATCGGAGGCAGTAATCCAGAATTTAATTTCAGTCATTTTGCCCTCCTTCACTTATGATTAGAGTGAATTATGATAATTTCTTGATTATGGTTTGGCCCCTGCCTGTGAGGACACCACTCGTCTGAGCTCAACAGAAGAGTGCAACCCACTGGATCTGCAGTATTAACCACTTGCCTCTGAGATGGTATAAACACAAGCTGTACTCGGTCCTGTTTGTCTTCAACTTGCCCCGCAGTTATTGAAGCACATTTAGCTAATGATGCAAGGATATTCTTTTATTCTGATCCACGGTTGCAGAAGTGTTTCACTATCCATCTGTAGTTCAACATCGGTTTTAAAAGTCTCATCTAAAGGTGCAAACAAAGAGCGAAATGAAAGCGGTAGATGAAAGATATGAAAGCGCTTGGCTTACAGGCATGAATTAATGTATGGATGACAATGAGGGCGGGCATGTGTGACACAGAGGTACATCAGCAGTCGGGCCAGCAATCTTCCATGGTGTGCAAACACAATACCATATCACTAATTCACATTGAATCAGGGATTCAAGTAATACAAGCTGGATCAGCCACATCACTTTCTCCACACGAAAGTCAATTAGAGCTCCATTTAAAAAGCAAAATTAGTTGTTATAGATTTAATAAGTGACCTAGGCTGTGGCAGGCTGGGCAGAGGATAGGAGACAGTGGCTGGAGGTCCGTGGGGAAATGAGCACCACATCACCAAAGCCCACTCGTAATGACTTCTGTTGAGTCTTGATAATGTCTACTAATTAGTTAATCAAAGACAATGGCCCTCTACATACACCTCCCACCTTAACAGCTTCTGTCTGCTTCATTGAACAACAGCTCAGAGTCTAAAGCCTTGAAATCCCCATTCACTCTCATCACTGGCGGACACACCTGGTTGGGCTTGGTGTATGCCTGCAGTAAGATGTACAACACATTAATTTGTTGAATTAATGTTAATAGGTGCATGCACACAAAAAATATGCGGTGTTCAGTGTTATAAAACATGTAAGAGGATAATGAAATATAAAAGTAATAACACTTCATCTCATGCGTGGTGTCCATGCCGGTCAGAAGGTCGATATAAAGACCCTCAGGACTGGACAGACTGGGAAAACAGTGCATTGACAAAGTGTCTCTGCACCCCTTGGAGCTGCCATCATAGGGTGAGTAATACTCTGTTTTCTCCCTAATCAATTAGTAAGCCTTCATTAGCTAGGCCATTCATTATGCTGCTGTGTCAGGGACGGGACATGGTGCTGTGGTTGCCCCTGGGATGGGCACGTCAGTGGGTGCTGATACATGACAAGGCTCTCACGATTGCTCTTGCATCTAAAGAGGACACAGCTATTACTCTGTTCCACAGTCAAGCATTAACCGTGGACAGCCAAATCAACAACACTTTGTTGTTACACAGCCAGCCAAGTAAACATTATTCATTTTAATCGCAGCCTAGGCAAATATTATTTACTGCTCTTACACAGCCAAATATTCATTACACTGTATTGTTTAAGCCATTTACTCTAATTTATTTTTCAACTAGAAATGCTATTTCTGTCCAACAGCCATAGCCATTTATATGGGAGCTAAAACCTACACTGCATATTTGGGGATTTTTGAAGTAGCAAAGTGCAAGAACCCCTTTTTTTTTGGTGCAGCACTACATAGTTACACTTCCTAAACATATCCCAATTACTTTGGTTTCTCATAGCCCTTGTGAATATTACAGTAGCTTGTGAGCTGTGCTACGAATCATTAATATAAAACAGATGTTAGGCACATTCCCTGGTGCACCAGCCCTCATTGCTGGGAGTCAGAATCACCACAGCAGCCTCAGCAGTGCTTGTTTGATGCATAGTTAATAGAAACACAAATTATTGTGCTATACATGTGCAGGAGAAAGAGATCATATGACTACGCTTGGACTTCGCGTGTGCGTTGGTGCGTCAGCGTTTGTTTGTGACCAGTGTGAAATATGCCAGTAGCACAATGTGAGCCTTCTCTCCATGTGTAATGACCTGTGCGGTGGGATAATGTTGAGGGGGGGACAGAGATTAAAGGAGTAAGATATTGAATCGTCCTATGATGGATGAGAGCTGTTTGGAGATCAATTAAACAATAAGAAATTAATTCTGCCAGCGACATGCTCATTAGGGACTTGGTGAAAAGAAGGCAAGGGTGTGTGTGTGTGTGTGTCATTTTTTAAATTTTGTTAATCTTGACCCAATCTAAGGCTCCTGGAGAATATGGATGGCATTCATTTACAGTTTTATTTCATTTGATTTATTATTTATTAGCACCTAACCTGATCACATAAAGATACCCACAGTCAGTCAGCTACTTGCCAAATGTATTCTGCTTGCGTGCTGCCACTCTCTGATGCTGTCCTTTATGTTTACCATATTGCTGACCTTGTTTAAAGGCCAACACTTATAGCTTCTCTTCCTTTTTGTGCTGAAAAGAAGCTGTTGTCAACCTTGTGCCCTGCTCTGCAGTCTTGCCTTTGTGCTGCCCACTGCTGCTAGATTTGGCTAAGCACAGAAATAAAGGAAAGTCAGCTAGTTACGAGAGCAGCACATATCAAAGGGCTGCTGTGCATTGCAGATTCGGGAGCCAGCAGATGTGAGTAACAGCTGCCATGTTGAGTGTCAACCTTCTCGCTGCTGTCATTCTCCATTTGCCCCGTGCATGGGTAAATAACGTGTTGTCTTAATTCATTTGCCTCCACTTGCAACAGCCGGAGCGTAATGGATTCTAATATTAAACACGATCCCATTCCAGTGTGCAATTAGTTTGTAGCTCCACCTTTTAACACTTACATATTAATGACATCTCCCAGGATTTGCTGAATAGATGTTGTGGGCTGTTGCAGGGGTGGGATATAGCTACTGGCAGGTGCCAGTGGTTGGGGACCCTTCAGTCTAGCTGCCAATTGAAGGCACTGTGGAACTTCTGTGGTCCAGTGGCAGAGCCAACCTCTCTCCCCTCCATGGGGAAGGCTAACCTGATGTGCTGGCTCAGGGGGTGAGCACACAGACGGACAGGCGGAGCTAGTTGCCAAGCCGGGCCAGGCCTGCTTGGTATGTGGGGGGTTTTCAATGTGGATAGACTACTAAGTGGAATTTGAAAAGATGGTGCGGGGGGTGTGGCTGCTAAGTAGTCAAGGGTATACTGTACAGATGGGGTATGTAAAGTTTGCATGGTGAACAGATGTTTTAGGGGTCTTTGTTTGTCTTGAGGGTGCCACACGGTCAGTGAAGGGCAGTCGGGGGTGCTGCACAGTGAAGATTTGTTGTAGAGCCTGCTGTTTTTCAGAGGTTACTCAGAAAATGTTTAAGATGAAGCTTGAGGCTTGTACTCTAGGAATGGTGGGGTTACAGTCTTTTCCGCAGTCTTTTCTTTTCTGACGTGTATTCACATGTGTTTATCTGTTGTTTTCTCATGAGGACGGTAACGCTGGCACTGGGTTAGCAGGGAACTTGCATTTTTGTTCTTCTGCCTTGTGGTAAAAGGGCTTGATGAAGCACATTCATCATAGCACTCCTTTCATCCCTAGCCTTTCTCTCTGACTGCTTGGCAGTCTTTCCTTTGGTGCATGGCAGAAAAAAACAGATTGGAGTTTTCATTAAGGCAGAAAAATGTCAGATTCTTGACAGCTTTTGGTCTGGACATATGCTCTGTTATAGCAAACACTAAGCCTAAAAAATCTCCCTCTCTCATCTCTATCACTCTTTTTCCATCAGCCTGTTGCGCTATGTTTCTGTCCACATTTTTACTTCACCTGCAGTCGAGGAGAAATACTTCCCTGGATCTGTTTTTCATATTTGCTGGAGCTTTTTTTTTATAATTGGTAGATAGAGATGGCTCTTTGAGTATGGATCATGGCTCTGTAATGACTCTCTCCGCGTGTATGGGTGTGAGTGTAGGGTGTAGACTAGCACTGAATGGGAATGAGATGAATGCTGGGTGGAAATGAATTTCTAAAGGCCATGGTGCTTCATCACTAGCCTACCACTGCCTGTCCCACTCCTGCCTGAATAACACCAGAATTATCACTCAGAGGGAGGAGAGAGCGATGAATACCTCCAGCTACTACACCCTGGGGATTTGGGTATCCCCTACCCTCCCCTGTTGCTTTCGCTTCTACACATACACATGCACACATTTGAATGTGCTGCAGACTCACACAGGTAGAGATTGGGAAGGGGGGGGCTAACATTATCCACTAATGGTGTGCTCCATTAATCATACAATGATGAAGGCCATTTCCTTTATTTAATTGGCTCCCAGTATCTCTGTGCCTTTGTTGCATGTCATTTCAGACTCTCACTGGCAATGTGCTTGTGTATGTGGGCCACCCTTAGCTAGCAAAGTGCAGCATCAGGGCGTGGCTGAGAGCTTTGCAGACATATCAAACAAGTGTCTTTTGTATCTGTTCGCAGCATATCTCTAATAGACTGAGCAATATGAGGAAAAATAACCCCCCCCCCCCTTTT
>VOQK01042747.1:14846-26100 GCA_015052645.1 Benitochromis conjunctus | reverse complement strand
GTGTGTGTGTGTGTGTGTGTGTGTGTGTGTGTGTGTGGCTGGTCTATGGGGAACCTACTGTGTGTGAGTGTCTGGAGGCCCTGTCTGTTGCGTAGAGCTGGGGGAGACAAAGATAGAGAGTGCGGGCAACAAGAGCTATCTGACTCGGTAATGAATTTACTCCTGCGGCACTCTTTAAAGCATAATTACACTCATCAAAGCCAGGAAGGTTTCTCTCGCCCACTGACTCTTAGCTAAAACAAAGGCAGAGCAAAAACACCACTGCTTAATGTTCTTTCCATATTAAGGTGCCACAGTCATCATCACGAACCTCAATATAATTTTTATGTCTTTATTTTGTCTTTAGGCAGAACACAGACTGGAAGTCAGATTTTTCTGTGTAGCAGTTAATGACCATAGCGATTTGTGGTCAAAGGGCATAAATACTCCAGAGTTCAGTTTAACATATTTAAACAATACAGACAAAGTCTTTTTATCCGTACCATTTGACCTCTGCTTTTAGTTGGTCACACATCAAATTTTCGCCTTAATACTTTATTCCCAATCTCCCTGTTGGACTCTCGTTCTCAAATTCAACCCCACGTTTCTCTTTTGCTCGCTGTCTGCCCCTTTGATCCCCCTTTCACCTCCAATTTCTGTGGAAAAAGGTCAAGGTTGTGTGTCCACGCACCCGTGGGGTGTGGGGTTGAAGTGTGTGGTTAGCATACAGAGAAACCCTGCAGGGAGTGCGTGAGCCCAGTTACACCTGTACTAGCTCTGGTGACGAACTGCATGTTTAGTACAGCATCCAGTTCTCAGACTTGAATACAGACGGTCTGACACTGTTGGGACCAACTGTGCAAAAGCAAATAATCCTGAATGTTTCATTCATCTCTCTTTGCAATTTTGTTGTGAGATTCTTTAGGACTTAAAATGATTGATTTTAGAAAATGCATAAGTTTGCTGGTGTAGCAGTGGCTTCTATTCAATGTTTGTTGTCACTGGGACACACATTAGCAACCTATCATGATAATGACTACTAACCCCACTACACAGCAGCCCACAAAAATTTGCTAGAGGACAGATGTGGCTGACATCTTTGAGAATACTACCATTATACCCGTTCAGATAAGTGTGTCTCTTTGAAGCCATGCTTGTAGAAAATGGAGGAAAAGAACCGCAACTTTGATCACTTTAGAATCAGTGAGTTTATGATTTGAGCCACTATGATTCAGCATAATAAAAGTCGACATTTGCAGACCAAGGAATTCAATACGAGGAGTCGCTTTTCAGCTCGCACAGTTGTGGAGAGAATACTGTAGGTTGCATGTGCTCGTGCCTGTGAATTACTGCAGAGGAGCAGTCGTGTCTTGGTCGTACCGTTTGAGGGGAGACATTAAAAGCAGTAAATACATTATGTGTGCTTTTGTTAGGTGTGTGCACAGGGTGTTTGTTCAGTCTGCATTTAGTCTAATTACTGCAGGCCCTCTGCTTGCTGAGGTGATTTACACATTGTTTTTCTCCACCAGGTCTTTTGGTAAATTTGAGATAAGCTCTCTCTGTTTTCTTGCCCTCCAACTCAACATAATAAACAGTTTCATTGTCTTGTTTTCCTCTGCAATGCCTTTGTGTCTCTTGGGAATTTATCATCTGCCTACAGTATTTTAGGGGTCTTAATCTCCCACCATTTGATTACTACCAGCTAATTAAAGAGAGGGGATGCCAAGCAGGTGACAGAGCGATGGAACGGTGAGGCAGCAGCAGTCACCGCACAGAAGACGGGACTCCTCTTTTGTTCTCTGTTCCACTTTCCATGTGCACAATATGACCATACTTGTAGAAAATTTAGTTTGCACAGTGTAGCGCAGTATATCTTCAGATCTGTTCCATGAGCTGAGTTGTTTTTCTTTTTGGTTTAGATAGACACAGTCTTTATTTTGCTTTACCCTCACTACCAGACTGCCAGAGGCCTGCAAGAGGGAGGGGTGCTGGGTTTCAAGGCTCTGTGGCTAGAAGTAAAGAGCTGCTGACATCAGCACCCAAAAGCTATATTAGTGAGAAGAAAAATAGTGCAGTGGAAGAAAATGCTTATAGATTTGGGTTTTTTTAAACATTTAAATTGGGGGGGAAAAAATCTTTTGTTCCAATTTTCTCCCAAACAAAGTTCAGTGTGTTTTAATTTTTAGGAGCTGATATGGCACTTTAGCTCTATACCCATTTGCAAAGACACCTTGCCACCCATGAGGTTGCCGTAACTAAGGAGTGAAATGGTGGTGTGCAGATATGAGAAGGACAGTGATAAATGTCACAGATGACAATGAGTTTGTCACAGCGGAGAGATGCCCTTTTCCCCAATCCCTCAGCAGAGATGCTCTCTTCACAGGTCTCAATCCCTTGTCAAGTGGTTGAACCTGGACATACATATGCATGCTGCTACACATGAAACAGAATGCATCTGCTTGTCGTACTCTGCGGCTGCCCTCGTAGACAGGCAGACAGGATGTTCTTAGCCGCAAGGCCGGGGAGACAACACACGATCTGCTGACCGGGAGAAAGGGGCCACGGAGATCCTCAGGGCAGATGGATGCACTGCTGTGACTGTGGATGAACTACTATATCTTGTTGACAAAGTAGACTCTGTCAGCATATCAGCAGAACGATATTCAAAATGACCTCTTCTGGCAATTCACCAATTTTGCTCTCATATGGGAATGCACATTCTTTGAGGGGTTAAGGATTGTGGTATTTCTTACTGTAAGCATGCTGAAGGGCCTCTTATGTATCTCAGGATTATATTCTTATAGAAAGCAGGGAGCGTAAATATATATTTTTTTATGATTAGATGTAGTCAAACAGATGATGGCTTATCCACTGAAGAGATATCAAGTTGTACAATATGTATGTAATACGGCTTTTTCTGGTGTTAAGTATGAACGATGAATCGCTGTTGTTTTTTTTTTTTAATGAGAACAAAATACTTTTGCTCTCTGCTATTACAGGATGTTGCTTTCTATTTTAATTGTCCAGAAGATATATATTCCTTCCGCTTTTGTTTCTTCTGTTTAATCACAACCAGAATCATCTGTCATAGCGTGGATTGGTGCCCATTAATCATAGGAGAAAATGGGATATCTTTTTCATAGGAAGCATCTTGATAATGATGATTTATTGAATAACACAGTATAACCTTTTTTTTTTATTTCCAAGTTTTGTTCAGCTTTCTAAACGAGTTCTTTTTAAATTGTTTTTGTATGGCTCTTTAATGTGATGCTTTACTGATTTAAAACAGTATCTCAAATATGAATTGCCTCAGCGACACTTAATTAATCCTAATTGCTTTGAAACAAGCCAGCCTGCAGAATCACCTCGTTTTTCTAAACGACTCTTCCTTCAACAATATTGCATGCAACCATTTTTCCCCTTCTCTCCCGGTGTGATGAAATGCGCTTTTCTTTGCTATCTATTCCTTATCCACTCTGTTCCGCCACACACTCCTCTCTCCGGCTGAGGAAAAGCTTTCGGAGGCTGCCAGAGCAAACCCGTCATCCGCTGGCAGTCTATTTGCTGTTGTTGGTGGGGGATGAGTAATGGCAGTACCACTGTCCTTATCACCAGTCCGCACACCTGCACTTCTGCCTGTGCCACACACTTAATTGCTCCCCATACCCCCGCCCCTGCTTCAGGCCCTGATATCTGCTTATGCTCTGCATTCCTGGATAGAGGCCTTATGTCCATTAGTGCCACGGCTGCATGGGATTTATAGCTTTGCTAGAAATCCCATGCAGCCAGAAAGCTAGAAATCAACATTTGTGGTGTGATGAGGCTGGAAAGGTTTTCATCTTGATGGAAGATTGTTTTTGGTGCGACAGATGGGGAGTCGGTATTAACCATGTTTGCTGTGAATTTGCTGAAGAAAAGCAGTGGTGATATTTGCCTTGATTTTCAGAACTGACAGATCCCTCATGCTCAGGGTCACAGCTGGCATGTGACTGAGGAAACAATGAGGGACAGAGCATCAAACAAATAATACCAGAATTCCTGAAGGAGCATTGAAGTGATGTCCACATAAAGCCAGGCAGGCTATTCCAAGGTGACGGCGATAACAAGGTGTATGCAGATATATATGTTTTTATAGCCAAAAAGCCATGGAGTTATGAGCTTGACAAAACAAGGCCAACCAGCAGAAGTGCCTATAGGCTATAAGATATATCTAAAGGCACATTACTTTGCGCTGTTGAAAGGTAATTGGAGAGCTATTTGAAGTCCTGCGGTTGTAGATTCCTTAGGCCCACTCCACCATTGACAAGCCTGTAATAGCCTTGTCTCTCAGTAACTGTGAGACTGTGGAGTATACCCAGTCATTCTTTCCACGAGGAAAGAACTCTCACAGGAGATCATGATTGTACCTTAAGAGATTATGTCTATGTATTATTTGTCTTTCTAAATGTGGAGGACTTGTATGGAGTTATTGGTCTAGATGGTAAATGCATTTGAATGCATTTATTCTCCTATTTTTTCTGTTAAATTGCAAATGTCATATTTAAAAGGAATGAATATTTTTGTGCTCTAGCAGCACTTTGTTTTTTTCTCTCCTCGAGGTGTTACTACACAAAGGAGTTGGAGCGAAAACTTGAGACATGCAAATGATTCCTGTTTGTAAAGACTGATAGAAGAGTGTTCATTCGAGCAAGCTGCCTTCTCAAATAGAGGCAGTGGCAGCAGGGGCTGCAGCTCTGGCCTATAAAAATAATCAGCAGCAGCTTTAGTATCTATTTAAGAGTATCCATCCTCCTCTGGGCGAATACCCCAGAGAGAATCTCTATTAGGGCTCCAGCTGGATACAGTAGCAGCTATGGTTATACTCTTATCCTGCCACCAGCCTCCCAGGTCAAGGGGGTGCTAAGAGGTTCCTATTGGCAGCTCACCCCTCCCCGGTGATAAATATCCACAAGCCTACTGGATGACACCAAATTTTTCATCATTAATCCGGGCCATTATGAGGCTGTTTCCTCGGCATTGATCCCCAGTCGAGTCCAGCTGACGCAGCCACTCCAGGGTTGATGGGGGGGGCTGGGGACTTGTCACCAGTGGAACTGGGACACAGCCAGGCTTCCCAGTCAAGTGCAGGGTGGAAAGCAAGTATAAGCATGAAAATGAAGCTGTGTTTATGCATGCTAATCATGTGCACAAACAAACTCAGGTGAACAAATTCATACAGGACTGGGTTATTATGAATCAGGGCCAGATGTCCAGGTGTTTGCTGATAGTGAAGTCTTAATTATATTCACATGTGCTACAGAAAGGCTGTTGCCTTTATGCACGTACTGTACGCACACACCACTGAGCTCAAAGGGGCAGATGCACAGCTTTTGTCTTAATTTCATTGCAGACTTTTCCTTGATTTGCTCTCCTTTACCCTTCCTGTCTGGCCCAGTTGCGATTGGCCTGCTGTTGCACACTCCCAGTGTTTCAGAAAATGAGATGAGCAGAATGCATTAGATCCCACTGGAGACACACGTAGAGCAGGGAGATTCACCGTATTTTTTTTTATTTTTTTATTTTTTTTTACAAACGATATCAAATCAGAGAAAGGAAAGTCTGTCAGCTGTGAAATTACTGATCATCCGGGTCTTTCTTGTTTCTGCTCACTGAGAGTCACAGAGACTGTAGAGAGAGGCAACATAGGAAAAGCGAATGGGAGGTTTTAGGCTCAGCATGTGTTCCTCATCACCTCATTTTTCTCTTCTCTTTGTCATTAGCCGTTGAGGACAGTCTTGCCAGGGCTGACACATTCTTTGATGAAGCAAGGCACAGAGATTGTCCTAGGGCCACACAGAGGCTCTGAACTTTACCTCCAGGTTAACAGTGAGGACTGCTGAGAGTCACACCCCTTCAAATATTTCTCTTTTATTCTTCCTGAGGTAATGGCTTCATGTACTTCATGAAAGCTGAAACAAGTGTTGTTTCCGAGGTGGTACCGTCAGCCTTAGTTTATAATTAAAAAAACATGCCGAGTTGATCTTAGGGTGGCCTGTTTAATAGAGTAACCGTATTGTCTATATAGCTCTCCCAGACTCCTCATTGCAGTAGTGACAGTCACCTCGGTCGGAGTGGTGTGGAGGTGGTGTTGTGTCTGTGGAGAGAGGGTCAGATGGACGAGGTAATTACCCGGATCAGTGAGCATGAAGGTGGGGCCATGGACCGCTGTCATCACCAGGCTAACAGCTGGAGGCTAAAGCCTCTTCAACAGCTGGGTGATTACATACACACTCCAGCACCGACACACACGCAAACGCTTGAGCACAGTCCACAGGAATTATCTTCACCTGTACTGAAAAGAGTTTGGAGCTGTGATAATTGAAGGCACGCTCAGCCAACTACTTTACTCTTTCTTTATTGAGCTGGGCACTCCGCGAAGAAAGCAGTGAGCACACAAGGTCCTCCCTCCGTCCTGCTGTTCATATCGTCATTAAGACCGTGTGAGAATGTGACCTCCCCCGTGCCCTCCCGTTTTCTTGTGTTTTTGAAATGTTGACATCCCTGTCGCTGTCTTTTATCCTCCTACATGTAGAAAATAGAGACATTAATGGAGCAGGCAAGCCTACTGTGTGAGTTATTATACTGCTCTTTCCCTAATGGAGAAAAATTTAATTATCAGCTAATTTGCTGTGTTGTCTCTGGTGACATGAAGTTCCCCATAGTGTCGGCTCCCATTAACTGCTCTGCCATGACTCCTTTATTCAGACACTGCGAGTGAAGAATACAGGTAAAGTGATAAGTTCCTTTGCCTATTGTAGCACACGCTGTATGGATGTTAGGATGTCTTTCACAGCTGCTCAGGTGAATACCAGCGTCAGCGTCACATCTGATCAGAGCCATTGTAAAACTAGATCAAACAAGTTTCTTGTTCACTTTTTATTAGCAAAACTTGTTTGAGCTTTTTCATCTGTGCATCCTGTGTTCAGTTTTTACTTCATTAATACAAGAAAAGATCAAATCAGGATAACTGTAATGTTATTACAATTTAAAAAAAAGACTACTATCGATAGACCTCTTTAAAAAATAAGTAACCTGTATTAAACCTTCGCATAGTTTGTCATATTCTTATCTACTAAGTGTGTTCCTCATTTATCTGTCTGTCTCTGCTCATAACCACCGGGTATAATAATAGTCAGCAGTGGAGCCGTCTTGCTTCCATATATATTGTTGATGTCATCCAGTGGGACCATTAAAACAATGTGTTATGATTGGGCGTCTTGAGCAGTGAAAGGGATTGATTTCCATTTACCCCCCATTAAATCCTCAGACATCTGGCATGCCTTTGCCAGCATGTTACCAACTCCTCCTTTTTGTTTTCTGTTGAAATATTCAGGAGTACCTCTTGCTTCCTTGCACTTACTACCTCCCTGTCAAAATACGCTCACTCTAATTTATTTATATATTTAGTGTTAGGGTGTGAGTGTATACTATGCGGGCTTTGTGTATAATCCGTTGACAGCTGAATTGAAATCAAGTGATATTATGTGATTATACGATGTGACTCCATAATTGCTTTACCCCCCAGTGTGTAAGTGTGGTTTTGTGTACCTGCATGCATGTGGTGTCTGTAAATGAGCGAGTCTGTGTGCAAGTGGTTGTGCCAGTGCTGTAGTAAAGCTCTATAGATGCTGGTATTGTGTTGTTGTATGTTAGCCCTCCAGGCCAAGCGTAAAGACTGAGAAGGCACATGAAAAAAAAACATGATAATCATCCCACCACAGTGCGTGCAAAAGCTTAATTGGAGAGAGGGACCCCCTCCTTATTTGTGTGTTACAGTCAGCTCATTAGGCCTTAGTTTTTATTTTTATGTCAGACATATAGCTTTGTTTTGTGTTGCTATCGATAAACGTTGCATTTAACACGAGGATTCAGTGCTAAAACAGCAGATAATGAATGTCACAGTATCCAACGTTATTTATGGTTTGGGCTATGGTTATGTATCTCGTTTTATTCAAGAAGCACAATTTTGCTAAGGACAGTGCTCCAGTTTCACCATCTTTGATCTGAATATTCTAGTGGCTGTTATTGAATTTGGCTGGAGGCACTGTCAAAAGGGGTATAAATATGTGGGTCAGAAGTGAGAAGTGTTTGGCCACCCCCGTCTTTGCTCTCATAGCCATTAGAACAAACACCACACAGATGTTTATCCATGCGTACCTCGCCTGCAACACAATATCTTATCATCAGAGAATCCGCACTAACCAAATCAATTAGAGCCTGTGAATATCTATGGATCTGCAGTGCGAAAGCATAAACATCCCCCAGCTCCTCCTGAGAACAGCCAAATTAATAACTCTAAGTGGATAATGCCCTTGCTCCTATCAACATCAAAATTGAATTTTTGCAAACAGCTGAAATATAGCTAGGGCATGCTGCATT
Organism: Benitochromis conjunctus; assembly: GCA_015052645.1. Classification (NCBI taxonomy): domain Eukaryota; kingdom Metazoa; phylum Chordata; class Actinopteri; order Cichliformes; family Cichlidae; genus Benitochromis; species Benitochromis conjunctus. The sequence continues at coordinate 17,703 of VOQK01042747.1, read as the reverse complement.
GTGGTAGTCAGCAATACAGGCATTTGCTTTGATAGTTGGGTATCCTAGGGTCCCGATCTGCACATTGAAATTCAAAATGCTAATTCTTAACAGTATCTAATTGGCAGGGGGCGCTTAATGTAAAAGTGTTCCTGGAGCCATTTTCTTCAAGACGCTTTCAGTTCGGCATCGATTCTCCACTGAGCGACAAAGAGACCATGAGTACAAATCTACTGTGTGGTGAAATATTTGTCGTGAGCAGAAATGGGTCAGACGGAAGTCAGGTCTACTGGTTAGCTGTAAAACTGGGGACTCTTGGGGATAGGAAGCAGCAGTGTTTTGAAAATGAGTGGAAAGGACAGCGTAAGTGCTTTTTCATAATACATACTAACATGAGGACCATCAAACTCCAACCCCCTCCTTTTTTTTTTTTGAATGCCCATCGACTGTTGAGATCTCACGGCAATTGCTTATTTGCACTGTTTTATCCACCGTGGACCATCTACAGTATAGTGACAGGAGCAAAATAACACACTCATTTAAAGAGTCCTTGTGCTGGCACCACTTAGACATTCACCATTCACATTGGCTGTGATGGTATGGTTGGGACGAATGCATTTGAATAATCAGAGAGATAGAGCTATTGTACTTGGTAATATCAACCAGTCTCTGAAGCAGCAGTACATCAGCCTGGACTCGCTCAGTTGTTTGTCCCTGGAGTTTGTTAAAGTAAATCTGGCTCTGATTAGCTCTTTTAATAAGATAAAATGTCTGTTCTCTGGAGTGGTTCCTTCTTCCTGGAGAGCAGGCTTCTATGTGTTTTCCGTGTTGTACTTTCCAAGGACTTTGTCATATTTTACTTCCCATCATAAATTTAAGTCAGTAGTGACCCTGATTCACACACATCCTTTCTTATCCTGTTCAGACTGTTCTGCTCAATGGAATTTTGCTCATTTTAGGCCATTTCAAAGCCTTCCCTGATTACTTTTTCTACCTCCTCATTCTGATTTTTCTGCTTTGTCCTCCTGTCCTTTTTGTCCTTCTTCATTTCCTTTATCATTTGACTCGTCTCAATCACGAGTGGATAGTTAGACTAAGTAGTTCTTGTCTGTGTCCAGTACATCATCTACAATGGCCCTTGAAGCAGCCAAGAAAATGGATAAAATGAGGGAAGTAGCAATATGAACACAGAGGGCACTGCCCTCTTTCTTTCAATGTCAAAAGCAAAGTAGTGGCAAATAAGCAGCAAATAACTGAAGTAGGCAGTATTGAAGTGGAGGCAAATAAGATGCCACTGAGAAAAATGCAAATCGGCAGATCTAACAGGATGCTTTTTAAAGGGAAAACACGTGAACAATTTATTATGTATTAAACATTTTCTCAATCAGTATTTCCAAATACAGCAGTGTTTTGAAAGCAGTCAGCGAAACACATGAAAGGTTACAAAAGCTGTTGTCTATCCTCTCTTTTGTCCTCGCCGTATCGCAATAGTACGTGAAGTTATTGGGGTCCACTGCGATCTGATACAAGGGGAGATAGGGTCAGGTAATCCACTAGCCTCCCCGCAAACACTCTTTCATGCTAGACTGCCTTTCAATAAATAAGAAATGTTGTCTCCTTCTCCAATATAATATTAACCTGATCCCCCCAACGGAGAGTGTGAGGGGTGGGGGTGGGCACCTCCTGGGTTAGTGACAGGAGAAAGGCCTCCAGGCCACGCTGCTAATGGATACACACGTACACAGTGTTTGAGGATTAGATGAAAACCCATCTAGGGGGAATATAGTCCAGGAAAGAAGAGGAAGGGAGTACAAGCATCTCATTTGTGTTCGTTTCAAAAAGAAACCCCATCACATGTTTAACTCGTGGTCATAGAGTAGAATCAAGGTGAATGTGTATGTAAAATGGCACATTGAAATGCCATTGTGATATCATCTGGATTTGTATATGACGTTCCTGTCTTATTGATTATAATGTTCATTTTGTAAATTCCATCTTTTTGGTCACACTTAACTGGCACACAGCACAGCTTAGCCCACAGAAGATGAGTACAAGTACTACTGGACCCACTGTCAATCAAAGAATACCCCAAATACCAGCACTCCAATTCAGCCGATTCAAATGATTCTGAGGATTATACGCGATAAAATATTGTGCTGGAGACACAAAGAATAATTGCTAATGGTGGATTTAGAATGGCCTCATTCTTGAAATGAGAACGAGGCTGACAGATAATATTTCAATTCTTTATCTTGAGCTGTCATTAATGCAAGTTTAATGGAAAGGATGCTGAGAGAGGAATGTTAATTATCACTATTCATTTTTGCCAAGCAGAAAGCCTGAGAAGGTTCCACCGGAACAAAGATGATTCAGACTTGATGTTCACATAACCTGTGCTTGCGTACCGACAGACCCAGTCTGGCTTGTTGCATGTTAATGCTGCCCACCCTTGGCTTTTCATAAGCATCCACGTTCACACATTCAACTCTTTATTTTAGTCCCAAACCAACTTGCACAAGGCTTTTTATGCCAGCAGTCAGTCAATAGTTACGCAGAATATTGGACTGCTTTGTGAGCAATGAGAGTACCGAGTCTTAAATGTCTATCTTTTATTTATGTCTCCACTGGGTTTTGATATATATATAAAATGTGTACGTGTGTCTTGTTTTGTAGAGGAATGCAGATGTAGTGGTGAATGCAGAATTGATGCTCCATTGTTCACTGTGTGGAACTCGTCTATAATTTACAGGGTCTCCACCCCTCTCTGTCACTAATGGATAGGGGTGTCTTCCTGGAGACTGAGGGGGTTGAAATAGGCTCTAGGATTGCCTCTTAAAGACCCCCCCCCCCCCCCCAACCCCCCCCCCGGCTGGCGGGG
>VOQK01042747.1:0-14826 GCA_015052645.1 Benitochromis conjunctus | reverse complement strand
TTTTCTCCCTATCCCCCCCCCCCCCCCCCCCCCCCAAACACCTCCTTGGACTGAGCAGATAAAGAAAGCCCCCTTCAATTTGTTGCATGCCTAGTGGATGCAGTGAGTTACCAAAGACACCGAGACAAATCTTGAATACATTGCTAAGGTTTTGAGGTGGGACAGGTGGTAGATATTTGAGGGAGGGATGATGGAGGTACAGAGGGAAGGGGGTGTACACAGATCATTACCATCTCCTATAGCTCTGGGGCTTGTCATGCTGAAGGCAGGCAGATTGAAAGAGCTAATGGGAGTTGGGGTGATGCTGTGTGAAGTAATTTAGTGCAGGAGGCGTGGTGGTTGAGAGAAAGGCAGGGGAAGAAGGAGCCCCTAATCCTTCCCATAAAAAGGAGATATACCCTTTCACCTTAGCGTAAAAAAGCACCTTTGATACATTTGGGACAGGTGCTCAGCTCCAAGAATGAGGGAGGCCACTGTGGGCCCCAGGCTACATTGGAGTGACTGTATACCAAGAGCCGCCTATCTTTCTCTGTGTAGCATCAACTCAAAAGAGGACTTTGTTGTTTGCTTGTTCAGAGTCTTGACACCAGATGTGTGTCACCCTCAGGATGAAGAGCAGCTGCTGTGGGGTTGGAATGGTATGGCCTGGGTAAAAATACCCTGCGTCTTTGCCTGTGAAGTTCAGTGGCTATGTGCCGATAGTATGTGGATGCTGGTATGGCTTAACTGAACAGGCTGGACTAAAATTTGGGCTCAGTTAGATTTGTTTGGGATTTACTGAGCTAGCGATACAGTGACCAAAGCACTCAATGGAAGCTCCTCATCTCAAATAGCTTAAATGTTACTATACACTCATGCTGACTGACATTTGAATTTCCTTTTATTATTCATTTATTTGCTCTGCTGTTAGATGGACTAACCACACTCTTTACTTATTTATAAAGAGAGAGAGAGAGACTGAGACATTTCACTCCTGCTGGCAGAGGATCAAGTAACAGGGGTTCCATCCAGATAGCTTTAGGCTGAATGGTGTGATGAGAGGGCTTGATGAAATCATTGTTTGAATCTGAAGGACACAGAGGAAGCTGTCTGAAACGGTTAGATTCAATTTAATTTGAGCACTGGGATCAAAGGCAGGCCTCTGGGCTGCTCGGTATTTTTAGCGCTGCCTTTAAAATCATCAGTCATTTTCAATCCTGATTAACTTATGGAAATCGTACGATATTTTTGAGGTGTTAATTCTCATTAGATTATTGATAAGCCGATGATGACTGATGCATAAGCCATCGTCATTGACTAAGGCGCCATTGATTTTCTGCTTTTTAATATACACCATGTCACGCGATTCTTTTTCGATTTAGTAAAAAGTTTTCAAATACTGTAGGCTCGTGTGCTTTTAGTGTGTAAAGGCCTTCGCTCGTAGTGCCATGCACCCTCAAACACTGAGTAAAAGCTTTCCCGTTTTAAACATAATGTTCAAGGTTTTGTATGTAGTATTTTTTAAAAGGTCACCTGTTGTGTCTGACCTATTAAGAGGTGGCCTGAGGATGCAGCACTCCTTCTTGGGAATGACTACATGGCTCGGACAAAGCGGCTGATATAATCTCCACCACCTTCAGGAAGACCAGAGGTGTCATTGAACGTGTACCTGAAGCCAAATGATGTAGAAGTGTGTTAGTATTTATAAAAGAGAATAAGCACACTTCAGTGCACCAGGATTAGCTTGTAGGTCCTTGTGGGCAGCCTGCTGTTTTCTGCATCATTTCCAGCCCGGGTGTTTTAAGAGAAAGATTAGGACAAGACCAGATTGTTGAGTAATTGGTGGAGGGAGGCCACAGCTCCCTATGATCCCATCACACCCGTCACCCTTCACTGGCGTCCCCCCGAGACCGGTCCCATACAGATAGTACGAGAGCCATACATGTACTTGTATGTGAATGTGCATTTGTTTTCATGTGTGTGCGTTCTTGTGTGTGTTTGTGTCCATAATGTTAGAGTGCCACAGCACACAAAAGTGCAGATTGCAGCATTTAAATAGTGTTTTAAGGTTTTTGATGCTGGTCGAACGATCTTGTGTCAGTGCTGGAAGTCTGTTAACCTGTGTTCCTGTCCCGAGGTTCATGCCTGGATATGCAATCTTTCCTCAGCTATATCCTATTGCCCCCTAAACCCCTTCCCCTTTTGATCTTAGACAGATAAATTCTGCCTCGCTGCCTCTCCGTCAGAGTAAACCCCAGTAGTGGGTTAGCCAAGGTCGTGTGGAAGGAGGGACAGAGAGAGGGGTAAGGGATAAGGATAGAGTGCAGAGAGACAGAAATAAGCTCAAGGGGGGAAAAAAAGGGTGTTACAGAAAGTTTCACCTGCCTTTTAAAAATATTGCATCATCAGACATTAGTTTCATTACAGATTTAAAGTTAAGACTTTCTTTGCTAACAGTGAACAGGCACAAATTCCTTGTTAAGCGGATCAAACAGATTAGCAAGGATAATACTAATAATGGGCCAAGGGAGTATATACACTTACCGTATCTACTTCAGTTACCTCATCTGCGTTTCTTTTTTCCTCCCTTTTCCCTGCCTGCATTACCTGCCAAGCCCATATTGATTGCCCTTATGTATATTTGCTTTGTGGTTAAAAAGACACTAAGCCCACTGTCATGCTATCATCGTGCTTTGCTCTGTATTTATTTATTTATCAGTCTATCCTATCTGATTCTGCTCATGTCTTTCCTCTGTCCCTGACTCTGTTCCTTTTGAAGTAGGTCATTTTATAGATAGTGAAATGTCATTCCCCTTTTTCCTCTGCCCCTCTGCTTCTCTCTGCCTCCCTCTGTCCATCTATGTTTGTAAGAAGAAAAAAAAAAGGTTCGAGATAGTGAAAGAGAAGGAGACTGAAGCATAAAATATTATTGGAGAGCAATGCTACTATGCAGACAATGCATATATCACTGTGCAGTAGTCCGGGTGGTGAATGAGTGACTGTCAGGGCTCTGCTTCTCTGACAGGCCTGTTGACAGAGTCTACACACATGTGTGTATGTGGGTGTAAAACAGGGGGCAACTTAGCTTTGTCACTCTCTCAGCACCCAGCTTTGTGGGTTGGACACATGGCCGCATGCCTGCAATTAGCAGCATACAGACACAAATATATTTTTATCTCCCGTGTGCCTGTGTGTGGACACATGCGTGCTCTGCTACTGGCATCCAAGCCATTTGCGTGGATGCACAAAAGCACACAAATTCCTGTGTGAACTGGTAATAAGACATACACAGACAACTTAAACGACCCAGGCTGGCAGGCAAGGCGATGCGGTTTTGTTTTGAATAAATACATTTAAGAAGTATTAGAAAAATCTTGTTGAAATTCCACTAAGTTCCAGTGAGTTATTATATTTAATGTTGGGCATCGTATTTTCAACAGATTCTTATAAAGTCTCCTCAGTGTTTTCTCTTTGGCTAAGTCTTTTTTCTTTTCTTTTTTTTAAACAAAAAAAATACTCCTTTTAAATTTTTGTTGTAGTTTGTTGCAACAGATGCAGACATAGAATAGGCGTTTTTGTCTGTTGTTTATACCAGGAGCATTTGCACAGCTACAGGCAGACAGGAAGACACAATAGGTGTGAGGTTGGAGGTTTGACCCAACCACCAGGAGCTCCATGCCCCCTCCGCCTCCCACCACCTGCCCCTCAAATCCTCCACCGTCCTGACTGACATCCCTCTATGGACCTGTACCCCCAGCAGCAATGGTCAATAAATCCCTACCTGATTCTACACTTCAAAAACAACCAGCCCCAGTCCATGCTCAAGCCAACAGCATCATGAATAACAATTAACACCCTCCAAAAACAGCAGTAACCTCCGATAACTCCAGTCTATCTAGCATCTGCGGTGCATTTGCATTAATGATTTCTCTCCCTCCCTTAGTCTCCCTCTCTGGGGCTTGTGCGCTTTGTTTCGCTGCGCCTTTTTCTGTATCTTTTTCCATTTTTTTTTTTAAAACTGTGTATATCGTAATTACAGCTTTAGATAGATAGCAGTGTTGTAGCTACACAAATACAGTGATATGAGCTGTTGTTTGGAAGACTGCATCTTTTTATTCCCACCTTAGCCTTGTGTCAATAAAGACCAAGTAGTAAACAATTTTAAGTATTTCCGATTTTATGCAAATCCAGTCTGTTCCACAGCAGCAGGCGGCATCAGTTATAATGTGAACATGAAATACTTACTCACACTGTGTTTTCAATACACGGTCTAATTTTCAATCTCGTCTTTCCTCCACGCCACTCTTGCCTGGTGATTTCATCTTTCAAAATTGTCTCATTCAGGTAAGTAATTAAAAAAAAAATCTCATTAAGTAATTTCAACTTTAGTTTTTAAGTAAATTCTCTTAAAACTAATTGTATTTCATTCTTCCTCATAAAAAAAAAAAGTCCTGGCGATGTCATGAGGATTCCTGTACGTCATACAAAGCAGGTGTAATGTTTCACTATACGGGCGTTGTATCAAATCAGAAACACACACACGCACGGAGTATGTGAACATGCAGACACGCACGCCTCCATCACACCAGCATCCATAACAGCTTTCTAAATATGCCACGAGAATCGTCTCGAGGGATCTGACTAAAATAACTGTGATATTCCTTTGAAGGCCCCTTTAGAGTGCAAAGAAATGAACACTCACCGTGGAGTCTGCATGTTGTGCTGTGAAATTGTCACGAATTAAAATGAACAAGAAGGGATTCATACTGGCTTTTCGGTGGAAGAAAGAAATGTCTCCACTCTTCGCCCGCTTCACTTTTTGTTTTAACAACTTTGCCAATCTATCTCTGGTACCTGTTCTGTCCTCCTGTGTTTCCTCTTTTTTCCATCACTCCTGCTGCCTGTAGCGTCTCATTTCTCTCCCCAATCCTCGTTTCCATATTTTTTTCTTATACATCGCCCTTTCTTAGTCTCTTCCCTCTCCTCCTCCTCCTCCTCCCTTCCATCCTCGTCTCCATATGCTGTGTCTGGGCTTGTTTACATGGCTGGAGGAAAGGAAAGGAGAGGAGAGGGCTACTTTGAATTATACATGCAGCAACAGTAGTGCACCAATCCAGTTGGGACCCACCAGATGCTTGCCCTCCAGATTCACTGCTTTTGTCTCGGTTGTCTCTCTTTACATGCACTCTGTGTGTCTTCTGTTGTTTGTATTTTTTATGTGTAGCCTTATTAAACAATTTTAGAATAGTTGCAGCATTCAGAGTATGGGGACATCAGTTTTTGGACAAAAACAACTGATGTCTTCATCACCTTTCGTTTGCTTTTCAATCAACAGCCTTGCATAGGACAGCAATTACGATACAATTGCTTTTCCTGTCATATAACTCCACTTCTTCATGTTTATCATATGCATTAATCCAGTCTTTCTACTTTGTCCCGGGGTTAGTGGCTCCAATTTCTCAGGTAAATGTGATTGGGGAACCCGTCACCCCACCTTCTCGGATGTGTCTGCAGCATGTGTGTATGTGCATGTGTGCCTATATGTGTGACAGGGAGATTTACATGCTCTAATGATGAGGGATCAGGGTGAGGACGGGGCCTGTCAGCACCCCTAATGAGAGAGGGCCTGCCTGTAGCCCGGGGCCAGGGTAAAGAATTGGAGGGGAATATGGGTAGAGGCTGGGGGTTGCACTTTGCAGTTGTGGGGGGTCCTAGGTGACAGGCTGGCATCTGTCTTCAGTGTCACTGCCCTCATCTGTAATTCAGAGCACCCTGTCCTGAATTCCTCTGTACAGAAGTGATGTGCATACAAGAAGAGGTGTCTCCGCTCTGTTGAGGAGGACTGCTGATTAGGGCTGTGTTAGACTGTGCAAGGGTTGAAGGCTTTTCACTCAGGCACACTGTGTCATCCTTCTGTCTCAACTCTGATAAATGATGCTGCTTATCGATTCAGAATTCAGCTATAACAATCCCCTGCTGAATTACTGAATTCAGACTTTAAACTACAAATGAATCAAATTAAGGATCTAGAGTTTGTTCTGCTCTTTCATTTATTAACACTTACCAATAGTTATTGATTTCAATCAGATGCAGATCCACTGTTTTTAGATGAAGGGTGTTTTCTTAAATTGTTTTCCAAAGACGGCAAAATCCCGAAGATTATCCGAGTCTTATAGAAAGCCTCTAAAGATGCCTGTAGGCTTGAATTGCCTCTCTAGACACACCCTCACCTGAGGGAATTTTCAGCAGCTCAGCTCTGCATTAGTGTGAGGTGCTGCTGAAACATCACACCTATGGTATTTCTCTACTTGAGCTACTTAAGCCAAATGTTTTCAAACCAGAAATGGCAAGACTGACCTCCCCACAGGCTTCTCCCCCCCAGATAAATCTATATCCGCAAAGTGCAAATTCTCCCCGTGTTTGCCTGCAGTGTATTTTAGATCAGATTATTACTTTCTAATCATTAATCATATCAGACTGATACTCTGATAGATACTGATGCATTTTTTTTTTTCTTTTCTTATCACTGATAATCTCTTTAAGGTTATCAAAATCACCCTAATGTCTCTAATGGTATAGTTGACAACACATAGTGCATTAATGCAGACCATTGACTTGACCTCTGACATCAGAATCGTCCTCAGGCCGTGCCCTAGCTGTTTGGAGACCTCCCATGACACGCTGAGGCTGCTCTGTGTCCACACATGTTGCGGTGTGGCTCTGCTAAGTCCATTGATAATTCAGCTAATGAGTGTGACAGGATGACCAGGATTAACCCTCTTTAGCATCCCACTGTCTACCTGCCTATCTGGCTCTGCCTCACTGAGCTGTAGCAAAAAGATAATCAATAGCACAAGATCTGTCACACAGGAACCAAAACAAGAGGTATTTTCAGGTAAAGAAAGCACATGTTTTGCTAACAAAAAATGACACACAATTATATATTGTCATGCTAGAGTTACAGTCTGCTGTATTGTTGTCCTATAGTTCGGTAAAAGACATAGCGGATAAGCATTAGAGGGCTTTTTGCAGAGAGCAGCCAGGGGTTGCCACATGCAGCAGGCAAGGCCCTGCTCAGGGACATGTTCTGTGCCTGGCTTTACCACATCAGTAGAGGAGGCCTTATTCAGCAGCCCTGCCTCCTCGCTCCTCTCCACCTCCTAACCCAGAGACCAAACCCAGGCCCAGCCTCCACTGCTCTAAGTATAACGGGAGCTCCACAATCTGTAATTTATAAGTCTAAAACACTGTAATTAACTACAGCTTTTATAGGGAGTCATAAATAATGCCAGACCTTTCTTTTTTTTCTTCTTTTTTTTTTTATAAAGCTGACTTCTCTACTCTGTTTTTTTTGGCCTGCTCTGGGTTTGTTTCAAGGTAACACGGGGAGACCTGAAATAATTATTCCAACCTCCTACATCATACAACTCTCTAACATCCCTCTCATGTAGACAGCCTCAGTCAGATTTTTTTCTGACTGGGGGATTTTGTGGGGTTACCCAACAACATTGAGTCAGAACATTTTGTCAAGTCCTGCCAGTTTTGGGATGGCTGACTCAGAGTTGGGGAGGTGGGGAGGGTAAGAAGCACAGCTTAATATGTGTTTGGTGTTCCTGGAAATGAAAGTGCGGTGAGGGATCCCTCTGAACGATCCTGATATACTTGTCTTAAGAATAGTGATGTAATTAATGACTCTAACAGAGCAAGACATAAAAGCACCAAGGACAGGAAAATGTTACCATATGGCCAAAGTAAAAGTCCTCTGTAAGGCTCTGAGAAAAATATAGGACAGAGTGACAACACATACAGTTTCCAGGTTAACAGTTAAGCAGCATTTATAGCTTATGTGGTTGCAATATAGTCTGGTCTCTGTGTAGTTGGAAAAAAAAAAAATCCCTGCTGCCTTCCCACAGCCGCCTTCTTATGGATGTTTTACTCAGGCAGCAGCAGATTTTCCAAGATAGTTGAGATAGTCAGATATGCAAGGGAGATGATGGTGCATATGGATGATGGTTCCTGCTGTAATCAGTCGCATTGTCTGACGGCTGTTTTCTTCCCCGCTTGTTTGGGTGGCTGGTGATTTATGTGGTGGTCTTTATATTCAGTCCTTAGGGAGGGACTGCCACCAAACAGGCTGGAACAGCTAGACTCAGCATTCGTCTCCTGTCACTACCAGCCTTCTCACTTGTTCCTCAGACAACACAAAACAGCCTACCCAGAGAAAAATGACCCCCCACCCCACCCAAAACGAATAAAGAAGAAAAAAATCTTTTAAAAGTTAACAAAAGTGAGATACATAGTGAGGCACAAACCAACAGCAAACAAAACAAAGTGTAACAAAGCAAAAGACTGAGGGGAGGCATAGAGGTGAAGTACGGGATAAAAAAATGGGCCACCCTGGGCACAAGGAAAGCTCTTAGCACCCACTCCCCAGGACTCAACAGACAATAGTCCATCTGCTGGAGACACACAGGCGCTTTCAGTCTGCAGAAAAGCCCCCTCGTTTGGATTCAGCCTCCGAGTATCTTCCACTCCCCTCCCTTTCGACCACCCAGACACTGCCGCCGCCATCTCCCCACTCTTGCACATCGCACATATGCAGGAGATGATTATAGTCCTCCCTGTCTTACGGCCCTGCCTCCAGTTTTTTTAGTATACACTAGAGACAGATCCTGCTGATAGTTCAAGGCAGACAGAGGCTCTGTTCTATTGCTGCTTAAACCCTTCTCTTTAGCAGACTATTCAGCTTGGAATCAATTAATCTCAAGCCTGCCTGGTAAAAGCCTGCAGGTGGGATTTTAGTTGAAACCAGCATTTTGGTTTTTTTCCAAGAAAATTCACAGTAGAGAATTTAGTTTTAGGTGTTATGAAGCGCTAAATAGAATACTGATCAATTCCACAGTGTGTCTCAAGAGAATTTTTTTTTTTAATCTTTTTTTTTCCCTCTTTACTTTTGAAGATGCATATAATGAACGTGCACACATATGCCTGTCTGCCTGGCAGTCTGTGATTCTGGCTGTTTATTTGGGCTTTTGTTTGAGCAGTGCTGTGTCTGGAACTGAGTGTAGTCCTCAGCGGAGTAGTTAGGCCTCCTGAGATGTGGCTCTGGGGTTTCCTGTGCTCCCTTGCTATGCCAGGGTCTTTAATGACAATATGGTGGCCCAGGCAGTGGCAGCTCCTCTGAGAGAGAGCGAGAGAGCGAGGGGAGGAGGAGGTAAGGAACGGCAGGGGCTGATTAGCGAAGAAGCCAAAGATGTTTACGAGGCTTTACCGCTCACTGTTTTAACCCCTATCAGGCACTCTGTGGAGATTAGGCATCATTTCGACTCCACTAGAGAATATGCCGATTATTTTAGCTTGGGTTTCTCACCTTTAGTGAGCCCTCATGTGTTAGGAAATAATGTGATTTCAAAATTATTTTAATTTAAATTAAGCTAAACCGTGGCGTTTCTTCCTAATTTACACTTGTCATATTCAAAGCAGTACTCTATTCGCTCTGTGTACAATCCACGAGGCTCCTAAGGAATCCCAGGATGTAGTGGCCTCGATTCCAAATGTTTTTAGTGGGTTTACAAAAAGGGTTTTAGTCTTAATGTAGTTGGCAGCTTGCCACTGGTCCCGCACTGATTCGGTTGAGGATAACTAAAGTAATTGCGTGTATGTGTGTGTGTGTGTGTGTGTGTTTGTATGTTCTTGCGGCTGTTACAACCCGAAAGCTCTTGACGTGAAGTAGATTTTAATCCTCCCTCTAACTAAGCTGCCAGCTCTTGGGTATAATTTGAACCCATCCAATCTAAATCTCAGCGTGCCTCTTCACTAAGTGGTAGGTTGTGGACTGCAGTTTCTTTCTGTGCGTGGCAGCTTTTCACTGATGACATAATGTGTTGACCCTCCTTCTTGTGTTTTATGCAGTGGGCTGTTGGTTGTACAATCACATAATCCGGAAATAAGTAAGTGGCAGGGAGTGGGGATGTTCTCTTTAAAGCTTAGCTGTCTGCCTAGCAGTGATGAGAGGTTTCAGTGTGAGGATGAGGGGATCTCCGCATATCCCTGTGCTCTTACTCCTGCCGTAGCCACTTTTCAGGGACAGACTGAATGGGCGCTGGCAGGTCTCCCCCTGTTCCTACTTCACACTAGTTCACCTCCTCTCTCTATGGCAACATACACCTGTGGGAGTAATAGGAGCTGCATGCTGACTGCTAATATTGTGTTTACCAGAAAGCACAACAAGCTTCTTATCACTGCACTGTATGTTTTATGTCTCAGATATAAATGCAAATGTGGGGTTCTAAATAATTCTCTACTCTTTTTATGAAATACCAACCGAACCCGTGGCGCTTTGATGGATTTGTGTACGACGTTCAGTGATGCTGCGGAGTGGCTCGACGTAATAACCATAATCAAATCAGTGGCAGTAAATATGTCTCTTGAGCTGAGCGGGCTTGGCATTAATGTCAAAAGTGTTGAGATGTTGAAGAAACAGACTAAATGATTTATTTGCTGAGGAAATCGCTGTCACAGCAGCCCTGCTCTCAGCTCTTTCCCCAGTGCCCAGTGGGCCAATTAGACCAGCCTCTAATCCAAGGTACAACACCTAACTATGCCACCAGAGAGTAGAAGCATACACAACACAGATCAGCTGCTGTCATGTACATTTCAGTCACTCAGAAACTCTCCTGTTCAAATATTTTGCATTCTTATCCACCTCCCTTCCATCTTAGTTTCCTTTCTCCACTCTTTCTCCCCCGTGGTACCTGCCACACTGTGGGCCGGTCAGGCAGGATGGCTGCTCGGCCAGTGCCGTATGGTCGCTGCCACGCTCAGGTGATTAGGCCTAATTATGAAGACATTTGTGCTACACTAATTAACGAGCCTGTTGTGTTTCCTCGCAACCTCTTCTCTCCTTCCCTCTTATGTCCCCGCTTAAGTTCAGCCTGTGGTCTCTCACCTGCTCCGCAGCCTGACGTATGCCCTTGCACTGTAGCAGCAAACAGATTGTAATCTTCACACTGTGGCTACACTCCCCCGACCAGGTGTTGACAATTAATTTCACTTCACCTTCATCAAGAGCAACAATAAATCTGAAACGCTCTGACAGTCAATCAGCGTGCACTGGCAGTGTGTCAGATATGACAGCAGTGATGTTTGACTCTGTCTTATCAGATGTACGTCTGCGTGCTTTGATCCAGTGAACTGCCAGTGTGCACGTGCATTTACAAACAGACACTCAAACAGACGGGATTTCCATGTACACATAAAAAGAGGCCTGATCTTTTCAATCCAGCCCATAATGTATTTGAATATCCAAAAGAAGCTTAACATAAAGATCTCAATGTTCTCTTGTTGCTGATAGCTTCCTTGACAGTGGCACTATTAGCAACTGGTGTCAGGGTAAGGGCAAAGCTGGGCGGGGATGGATGGTCTCCAGGGAGAAAGCGAGGAGCTATATGGTGGCTAGGGACGAGGGGGATGGGTGTCATATTGCAAGTCATCAAACAAAGCAATGAGATTACCGCCAGTAACTGGTTTTAATATCAGAGCTAGGATATTGCCAGAATCTCCACTGTGGCAACTTAAAAATGTCAGACATGATTTAAAAGGTTATTCCAGTGCCCAATGGGGAGGAAGAGACAGTCGCTCCTTTTCCATTTTACTCCTTTTCTTTTGTCAGCTGTTAGATTTTTATCTGGTGTATTATCTCCACTTTAGCCATCTTGTCTAAATTCTGACAAGTGTACCAACAGTATCATTTCTCAAATGATTGATCTGGGAGAGAGAAAAAAAAATCAAACCATTTTAGCCTCATTTCATAAAAAAAAAAAAAAAAATCAATGCATCTCCCGTATCGCCCCAAAACAACTATTTCAACTGGAAGTCTCAAGAAAACTCAACAATATCCTGCATTGATCTCAATGTGTGGTCTTTGTAGTCTCATTTTGGCTCTTGTCGTGATACGAGCCTATTGTGTTCCCGCTATGACTGCGCTATGATCTAAATTCATAGGGAGCCCTCAATCCTGTTGTCTCCCCATGTTGTTGCCGAGGGGGGCCCTGTTGGAACCAGCCTTTCCAGGGGCAAGCTTTTGATACTCACAGGAACCATTAGATGTCTTGTTCAAGCACATTAGTTCCAGTGTTGACTAGGGACGACTCAAGAGGACGGGGTGGACTGAATCTTAATGTTGCGCTCAGGAAAACCTTAGTTTGGCTTGTAAAACAGGTTTGACTTCCAAAGTTGTGGCTGAGGTAAAAAAAAAGGCTTTAAAAAGGCAGCTGAGCTTTACATTGCCGTATAAGTCCGATATCTTGCCTATGCAACGTTTTATGAACGCTCATGCACCTGCTCTCTTCTTCCCCACTGCTCCCACACATCTAGGCCCCTCAGGGAGGAACAAAACTGATATTCTTAGAACCCCACCCCTCCCTCGCCCTTCCACCTATACTGCCAGCCGCCCGTCAGTTTTCCCCTCATCGCTCATTTTTCTCCAGTTGGAAAGCAAACAGGATTTGGCAAAATACAGAAATAAAATTAAAACAAATTCATGCATGATAAGAAAACCTCCTGCCACTACAGTAACAGCTAACAATCATCATCTTTTTCTTTTCTTTATAATGTGAGGGGGGGTTTTTTTGTTGCTTAAACCATTTTAAAGAATGTCTCTTGTTTAACACCTGCATTCAGTGAGCAGCATGCCTGTGCCAGGATGTTTTTTTTTGTTTCAAGCTTGATTTAATTTCATCTTCTTAATGGAGAAGTGCATGATACATGGACGCTTTTTGCTTCCCCAGAGACACAAGTGTATATGTCTGTGAATTGAGCCAGCAAGCTGTACACTGCACGTTCTGCTCTTTTTGTCTCCCATCAGCAGGTTTGTGGTGTGGCAAGTTGAAGTGGTGTATGCTCATTTACAAATTTGTTTGCTTCATAAATCATTGGCTTTCTTCATGGTAGATGTACTATAGAAGGGAAACTGGCAGGGAGTGAAAAAGTGCTCTTTAAGCACCCCCAGCTGCTCAGCTGTCCTACTCACACACAAGTGAAGACTGAGGCAGTGCAAATTGAACCAATCCATCAAATAGGGCGCAATTTGTTTAACCTTCTCTATCAGATATTTAATGGCTTAGTTATTCCATGTAGGAAAAAGTCCACATATACTGTTCAATCAACTTATAATAGTTACAGCTATGAATACAGGTACACAGATGCACATTGCATGCACGCACACATTGTGACTAATGCAGCACCATTAAAGGGAATAGAAAAGTGCTCCAGAGAAGAGTGTTAGACAAGAACCAAAGAGAATAGAGGAGAAGATAGTATGCAAAGAAATTGAGAAAAAAAAAAGGCTCTAGGAATAATAAAACAGTTTCTCTGGCAGGCATCCAGGCAGAGTGTGAGGGCAGGGTTCAGATAAAAAGAGGAATAGGAGACTTGGAAGTAAGCCAGTCAGATTTCACAGTTTTTTTTACTCCTCCTTCTCCACCCCCCCATTTATTGTCAGTGCCAAGATCTTTTGCCAGAAAGTAATGGAAACTCCCTTGTAGCTAGCGTTCAAATTGTGGAATAGAAGAGCAGGTCTGCTGAAAGGCCATTTTTGATTCTCTTACATGTTCAGTATATATGGTTGCCTGCAATAATCAAAGGAGATTCTCCACCATACCCCAAACCCTTTGACCAGTTTGTTTTTAATGCATGAGTCATACTTTAACTGCCCACTTTAGATGTCACCAAGCCCATCCTGTCTCAATATAACTCAAAGTGACCCAGCAGATTTTCAGATAGGGTTTCTGTGCTTTTCACCACATGTAGCCATGTAAGTCTTAATGCCAAAAAGAACCCAAGGGAAGTGAGCATTGAACGGGAAGGTGCCCAGTTTGTCGAGTGGGAAAAAAATGGGCGATATTCAGCAGCAATCACTGAGATAGAGACTTTAACTCCCAGCTGTGGAGGCTTTTTTTCTATAAAAAACAGCAACAGACTGGGCAGCTTCCATGTGCGAATGTGAAAGTGTGAATGTGCAGCAGAGAGGTCCTGCAAAACAGCACGCTCAGCTGACCTTCCCCGTATTAATAAAGGATTGAGAGGGCAAAAAAATAGTGCATCCTGCTTTTCATAACACACACCATTAAAATGTAGAGTTGTGAAAATTGCAACCTGCTTGTGTGGTTGACATAATGCCCCCAGAATGACACAATTAAACCCTAACAAGCATGCCCTTGACACCCTGTCTTTTGCCCTCACAGCCTACTTCCAGAGCCCAGAGGTTTGTCTGAGCACCAAGAGGAAAACGCTGACATTGTGGGCTGCTGCTGCGCCTCGTTATAGCAGCCTACATCTCAGAGCTGTCAGGAGCTAGCTCGTGGTGACACGGGGAAATTGGACTGACTGATTTCTGGAGGGCATTCCCCCCTGCTATGCCCTGACCTGAAATACGAGAGAAAGTGCACTAGTCAGTGGACCATCACCTGCCTTGAGATACAATGGCAATTGTACCTTAACTAAAAGCAGCAGTAGCCAGTATTTGGATTTCAAAGTTTGTTTAAGAAAGAATCATACGGCTAAGCAGTTTTTCCCCCTTTGCATTCTCTGTCCATTGAGGCTGAAGTGAGAGGATTCTTGAGAGCGAGGGGTATTGAGCAAGACTCACCAGTGGAAAGAATTTATCAGCGATTAGTAGGAGATTGAATGAACTAATCCTTGGGAGCTACTTCAAGACTTCTCAGTCCCCTTTCCTTGGGGATAGAGTTCTGTCTCCGCTAATGTGCTAAAATCCACATAAACACACATGCTCTCACACACACACACACACACACACACACACACACACACACACACACACACACACAC
>VOQK01042746.1:7958-19846 GCA_015052645.1 Benitochromis conjunctus | reverse complement strand
CCGATAACGACATATATCACACAAATGTAACATTTCCTGTAAACTCTGTGAATCTCGGGCAGCTCGACCTGTGTTTCAGTGTTTCCAGCTGGGCGTCGTGTTCCTGGAGTCGAGTGTTTCGACCGATGCATGAAGCTATATATCTTTAGACATAAGTTGT
The DNA here is from genome assembly GCA_015052645.1 of Benitochromis conjunctus. Taxonomy (NCBI): domain Eukaryota; kingdom Metazoa; phylum Chordata; class Actinopteri; order Cichliformes; family Cichlidae; genus Benitochromis; species Benitochromis conjunctus. Next base: position 19,686 of record VOQK01042746.1, on the reverse strand, counting down.
GTCTTTGTGAGTGTTTATCACACGGCGTGCTGCGGGGAAACGCCCGCTCTAACGTTTGAGCCTAAGGTGTATTTGGAGCACCTGACGGCTCTTTGTTGCTTCTCGTCCGTAAACTCTCTCCGGACTCTATCACCTGATTGTTGTGTAGGTGGTTGAAGAGGTTTGTGGTGTTGGAGTCTGAGGTGGGGGCCGGTTTGCACCATCATTAGCATAGTTCAGTTTTCTGGTGTGTGTCAGACTTTTCATAACCAAACCATGTCCATGCTACAGAGGTAGCCCCTGGTTTAGGAAGAAGGTCCTGGATCAGTTTGGACTGGTCCTTCTGTTTGGAGCTACCTGGTCCTGCCTCATCTTCACCGGCCATGCTGGTGTTCTCTGTGCCTGCATGGTGACCATCCAAACCATGAAAAAATATTGCCGTAAACAGTGGATTTTGCGACACCACGAAACAAATGATAGCGTGTAACATAAAACGATAGATGTTTTAATTTTGTAATCCGATATATTTCGTCATATCGCACAGCCCTAGCTGCCACTGAAATAATGAATAAGCTGTTAATGCACTTTTTCCAGCCAGTTATAGTACACACTCTACCATGTACTGTGAGAACCTACAGTCATGGACTGTATGTCGAGTACAGATAGCAAGAGGCAACTACAATTTGAGCTTAACCCTAACTGGGATTGTGTCTAACATGACCTCCCACTCCAACTATGATGTTGTATTAAGTCTCTCACAGACAGATAGAGACAAACAACCATTCACACCTATGAAGAATTTAGATTCACCAATTAACCTAACTGCACTAACTGCATGTGTTTAGACTGTGGGGAGAAGCTCAGGCAAACACAGGGAGAACATGAAACCTCCACCCCGGGCCACCCAACCTCTCCAACACCATCAGCAAGACCAAACGAGCTCTCAAAAGCCATCAGGGACAAGTCTATATATCTGCACAAGGCTGGAACAGGCTCCAAGACCATCGGCACGAAGCTTGGTGAGATGACAACTGTTGGTGCGATTATTCAGAAATATGCAGAAGAAATGTAATATGATTATCAGTCACCGTTGGCCTGCAAGGTAAAGGTCAAGATGAGGATGATCATGAGCCTAATCAGCCCAAATCTACATGGGAGGAAGTTTGGGCTTCATGATTTTTTCCCAAGATTCCCAAGAAAATTCTGTCTCGCTCTATAAAAATTAGACTGTTTATTTCTTTGTAAGAGGAAAAAATACTTATCAACAGGCAATCAAATAATGATTTTCCCAAGTCAGAACGATCAACTCCAAGACAAATGATGGAATTCATCATTATTTCAACTTCAGACTTTTATCCATCACCAAGAAAACAAATATGGACAGCAAGAAAGAAATGAAATAGCACATGGACTGGCATAGCATTTTTCTACTGTAACTGAGAACTCCAAGCACTGTTTACCCAATCTCACACATATTTATACAAGTGCTGTTTTCTATAACTCTATCATTTATAATGAAGTTCAGAAAGTAAACATCAATAGTGGTGATTGACTTCCTTTCTTTTATATTTGTTTAAGATAAACATGTTTTTCCACCCATATCTTGGTTCTGATATCATTTTCTTTTTTTAGTTGATTACATTTTATGACCATGTGGGCACTTTTATTCAAAACAAGCATCTTAACAGAGGTATTCAAAATGTAATATAAGCATGTGTTAAGGTTTATATAGGGACCCAGTCCCAATTATAAAACTAAAGATCAAATGTGTTGTATAACAAGCTACCAAAAGAAATGAAGTGTCTCACCTGCTGCATTCAGTGAGGGTGACTTTGAGTCGTCCTTCTACCAGCCGGCTGTCGTGGACTGACAGATCCAAATCACAGGCTGAACCCTGCACAGGCTGCACTTGGAATGGAAAGAAGGGCTTGTATCTGGAATAAAAAACAGCATACGTTAATGTAACTGCGTCCTGACAGAGGACACAAAGTCCCATCCCCCCTTGAAAAGGAACTTTAATGGGTTACCTTAAATGCAAGTATGAAAGACCAGAATGATATTTAAGTATGAAATTATGATAAAGCATTGGTATAAGCTGGTCGGTAATACGTCTGTTAAAGTCTGTTAAAATCTGGGAGGGGCTCCGATACTAAACCCCAGAACTGTACAGACTAATGGAGCAGATGTTCATGTGCACCATGGCAGGCTTTTCAGAAAGTATCCTCGACTCGTACTCTAATCTGGACAAACAGTAGCCCTGGCCACGTACTCAGGCCTGCTGTAACGTCCACATATAAATATGTATTAGAGATCAAATTAAAACGCCTCTTTTGTATGATATTGTGTTTTTAAATTTTAACAACATTTAGAAATACAACATGAGTAATAATAAACAATATTAATTTGTAGTAATGAGGACTTGCCTTCTACATGAGTTGCTAATAACGTGAATAACACAAACAAAGTTTTGAAATTAAAGTGTACTGCAGGCTAAGCAAGCTGTACAAACACTTGTGTACACAATGTGTAAAATGTCTTTCTTTCTTATTCTGTGTGTGACATCACCCATTACCTGGAGATTGGCCTGCCCACAAGTAGGTGCATCAACTCAGCTGAAGTTAGTTGCCAGTACCTACAGTATGCAGGTGAACGTTTAAGTACAAATGACACGCAATTTCTAACACAAAAATAACAACATGACCAACATCATGCACACTCTTTTGGCTGTGTTTTACAAACCTCATCTCTTACTTGTGGGCCATCAGCCAAACCACAGTGACACTTCAATAATTACAAGTTTCCTCTTATGTGTGCTACAAATACAAAGTAAAAGAAAAAAGGATGCTTTTTAATCTTGCCCAGTGTTCAGACAAATGTGATCATTCTCCTCTTGATGACAGCAAATGACCAGAGGAAAGAGGAGCTGCAGTTATCAGACTCTGGATCTGTAAGGTGTCCGTGTACATACATGCAGAGACAACTGCATGCTGAACACATATACTTCTAATATTCAGACTGTTTTTCTTGGTGTTTGTTACCCACACAAAGGCTGTGCGCCTATTGAAGTTTAAGGTTGAGCGACTGGACGAATATATCGACCATCGACGACAGGCTGAGCCTTTTGCCAATCGGTTTTTAAAGAGCAATTTATTGATTTGCCCATGAGTAAGTTTGCTAATAATGTTGGTTGAAGCTAACAGATCAGTCAACAGAAATAAATAGTAGCGCTGTTTTAACGGCGCCCTCCTTCAGCTGTGCCTAAATGCAGCAGCGACTCATTTATTCAAACTCATCACAGAAAGAAAGAACGGCCTGTGATCAGAAAAAAACAAGAAGGTTTGATTTAAAAGAAGCACAATGATGGTTTGGAAACAAAGAGAAACTATAACCACTATAACCGTGTTTACAGGCCGGTGCAGTGTGTGTCTGTCTGACACACTCAACCAAACAACAAATACAAAGTTAAACATCTAAATGTCTCTTCTAGTGAACATAAAAAAAAATCTCTGACATAAAGTTATGTTTTTTGTGCGATTTGGCGCCTCTCAAATAAATACATGAATAACCCCAAAAGTATCTATTTAAATACTGAAACAAACACTGCCTTTGATACTGTCGACCATCACATTCTGCTAGACAGACTGAGACACTGGGTGGGTATATCAGGGTCTGCTTGGATCTTACTTGTGTGAACGATCCTTTTCTGTGGCTACTTCTAAGTAGAGGTCCTCTTCTACTTCTCTCGCCTTTGGTGTGCCACAAGGTTCTGTTTGGGGCCTTTACTGTTCCTGTTGTATTTACTCCCTCTTCAGCACTTTTTGAGCACTTTAAAGGACATTTCTTATCACTGCTATGCAGATGATATTCAGTTGTACATCTCCTTTAAGCCCCAAGATGTTTCCAAACTACAGATTTTGCATAGGTGCACAGACTTCATTAGAGGTTGGATGGATAACTTTCTTCAATTTAATAACAAGAAAACCAAAGTCCGTGTTTGTGCTCCTGATAAATTTGTGAACAAGGTTATGGAAAACTTGGGTCCTCTTGCTACATGTGCCAAACCTCCTATCAGGAACCTTGGTGTTACTGTTGAATCAGCTCGGACTTTTAAATTCAGAGTCCACTATAAGATTATGACTCTAACATTTAGAGCTCTGCATGGACAAACACTGACATACATCAGAGATCTTTTACATCCATACATCCCCAGCAGGTCCCTGAGGTCATGTGATGAGGGCTTGCTGGTTGTCCATCACACGAGGCTGAACTGAAAGGGGACAGGGCTTTGGTAACTGTGGCCCCCAGACTCTGGAAGTCTCTCCCTCTGAGCTTGAGATCTGTGGACTTGGCTAAAAACTCATCTTTTAAACTTTTGTTTTCATATTTTAGCTTTTCTGTGAAGCACTCTGTCATTTTTAGGTGCTATACAAATAAAATTTACTTTACTAACAAAAAAGAAAAGAGGGTAAAATATTCCCTCCAAACACAACTTATAAATTCTTAACGTGCAAATCAGTCCGTGCATGATTGCCTTGCTCCGCACCTGCATGAATATATCGCCTATTGTCGGTTGGAAAGTTTTTACATGTCACCCAACCTTAAAGTTTTTTCCCCCCTAAACCTCCCTCTGAATGATTTTATACGTGACTAAGGCACAACCCCTGTCGTTAGCTTTTGTATGTGGATGTTGATCATGTTACATCTGGATCTTTACAGTCACAACATCCCCCCTGACCGTTGCTTAAAATATAATCACTATTGGTTATTATTCCAGTCCATGAGAGATTTTTCCAGAATAAATGTCTTAAAGACAAATTTTCAGTCTTTGTTTGGACACCAGTCACCATAGACAAAAAATGTGAGCGCACAATGTTGAAGAGCACAACTGCTCTGACGTTTGCCCTGAACTGAAACCAAAACCGAAAATAGTAAACTTTTTTTTATTTTATTTATATTTTTATATTTATTAGAAGGCTTTTGAAAAAACTGTGACAGCCTCACATTAAACCTGCTTTGGGTGATATAAAGATGAGTGTTTTCTGATACAGCTTCAAATATCTTCTTAACAAAACCAGGAGCAAAATGTCAAAGTAGTACATGGTAGTGCACCATTCACACAGAAATAATCAAAAAAGATATATTTTAAAAAAAAGTACTAATTTTGTAACCACAGTGTAACTTGGAAAAATCTCTCTTACAGTGGAATGGAGACTTCCAAACTGGTGCTGTATTCACCAGTACGTAACTACAATCCCATGTACTGTTTTTCATTCAAGCCCACAAAAATGAAAGCGACACCAGCTTGTTCCATTATGATTGTGGCTTTGGGACATAATCACTGCCAGTGCTCTATTCAATCTGAAAACCTCCTGAAAAAAAGCTCCTACCCCTAATTTTTATCTGCCTCCCCCCTGACAGGAGGCGGCAGGGGGGAGGCTCTACTGCAAACAGAGCCAACTCCTCCACTTGTCCTTTTTGTTCTCGGGGCGCTCCAGTGAGCTGACAAACCCCCTAACCCAGATCCAGCAGGTGAAGAACTGATTCATGTGCTGAACTCAGAAACAGCAGAATAAGGACTGGAGCCCATCAGCAAAGTGAGAGACTCATCGGAGCAGCAGCTGGTTATACTTTCCAGTTAGCCTCAGCCACATTTCACTACAATCGGCAATAAAAGTTATGGGAAGCCATTTTTATTCATTCCACTGCTAAATGCATTAGAAATATAACAGTTTACCATTATTATTATTATAAACTGATAAAGCTAGTAGACGCACAAGCTGTGTCCCAATGTTTCCCCTTTCACCTCCTCTGAGCTTACACTTCCTCCTTTAGCAGAATCTACATAGTGAGAGCTGTGTGAAGACAGTTTGTGGCTAAAAAATTTTAATTTGCAGTTGAAAGAGGAAACCCACGAGAAGATTTTAAAACATGTATAACATGGACATGAACATCTGTGATGTCCCCACAGCACACCTAAGGCTTCCTGGGCTGCGACACAGGGTGTTCTGCCACGTGCTCCTGGTTGTGTGTAACAACAGCCACCAAAAGGCGCTTTATGTAGCAAAGACCCGTATTTAGATCATTCATTAGAGATCATGAAGCTTGAATCTATTTCAGAGAACGTGTAAAGCAAACAGCACAAAATCAACATTAAATAATTTCATTACTGTAGAAGAGCATTATGGAAACATGAAATATGTACACAGTGTGGGAGTAGTTATGATAAAATAAAGACTAATAAAAAAACAACAGAGCATCCACTGTGAAATATTGAACTAGTTACAGCCTGCATTATAAAAGCGCCCTCACAGCGGGCTATCACAAAACAAGACATTGTGATAAATCTTGTAAAGGCAGAAAAGTGAAAGTTTGTGATAAACCTGCAGCATGCTCAGCTCGGCTCTTCAGGCCTTTCTGCAGATTTCACTCATATTTACTCCACACACTGTGTGCCATACAGTCTGCAGCAGTGCTGTGTGAGGCAAAGACAGGGTATGACAGAGTACGGATACTCTGTGATCAATATTAGTTTTTAGGATTGATGAATATTCTGGTATTGATTTTTTCACAACCCTAACATTCACCAAAGTATTTTTTTTTTTGGGGGGGGGGGGAGGTTGCACCACATTGTATGCAAATCTTCAAATAACACTGAAGAAATATTAACATTTTATTGTAATAATAAATTTCTGCTATTACTGAAATTTGGCTAATGAAGCCACAGAAAGAAAAAAGTGAATATTGGCATATTAACCAATGTGAAGGAGAAATGAAGGGGTCGTCGTTTATATCACACACAGATTTGTAGCCAATAAACTCCATTAAAGCGTGACTTTATACGATTTGCAGGCTGATGTTGTAATGACATCACGGACTGCTGCAGGAGAACTGGTTCATGGGTCTCACCATAGCTGTGTTAGTCCGACAGCCCGTTGGGAGCTCTGCTACCTACCGAGTGACGAACCACTGACACAAGTTTCTCTTTCTCAGTGACACAGACATTGTACTTCCCTTTTTTCTGTTTCTGTCACTGCACAGAGCGTCCCATTTTTTAAACTCTTCTATTAGGCACCCAACACAAACACTGACACGAAAACTGACTTTTAAAACACACGGTGAAGTTTACGTGTATAAAGCTTCCACTGTTTGGATGGCTAATAATGCTAATCTGTGGTTCTGTTTTAAATCACAGCCATTCAAAGCAGTATTGTAGCATCCCTATTCTCATAGGGGAAATTATTTTGCATTGAGAGACAGGATCATGGCTCAGCTGGAACCCTCTGTGGCTATTTACCAAGACTACGTGAAGCATCCTCTGAAGGTGTACTAGTAAACGCAGCATTACGGACAATCCCTACTGCGACCATCACTGAAACCAACCCACGGCAGCAGTCATCACTTAGACGCTCGGCTACAAAATGAGCGAAGCAAGGAGCGGTACCCTCCATGGGGAACGAGACTGGAGGCCAAGATCAAAGCAGCACAAGGGGAGCAGCAAGCTGTCCATAGCTGAGGCCTTAGAAAATCCTAAGCAAAGACTTGGCCTAACGATGTACGGTCACAAAGTGAGGCCAAATTACAAAGTAGCAGCAATAATAAAACAAGGTTAAAAAAACATCAGGACTATAAACTGGAAATGTTGGGCAGCAGTTAGGATTTTGGAAATGTCAGTTGTCACAATGAAAATGAATTGATGTCACATAATGGACAGCAGCATCCTCTGGCTTTAAAACCAGTCCCAGGTACCTGTCACTAAGTACTATTAAACATTTTTCTGAGGATTAAATAATCCTCACAAACAACATCAATCATTATTAACACTGAAAACAAGAATGATAAGTAAAAAAGAAGAAAAGCAGGTAGAAGCTCCAAGTGGGAGAAAGGGGTCTGAAACGTGACTCCCGTAATGGGAGATGCTTTTTCTGAACTTCCCAAATGGGAGTAAACGTGTAAAACAAGAGCAGACGCTTCCACCCAGGAGCAATGCATGCAACACAAAGGTCATTATCATCAGATCAAGAGGGGTAGCAGTTCAGGTCCAGATGGCAGGAGCTGCACTCACATACACCTCTTCTCCACAAAGGATGTCTTAGTGTCTGACGTAGGAGTGGCTCTGTGTACATCCACAGTCAGAGAAAACACACCTCCTCTTCTTCTACATAACGATATGTAACATCTCAAACTGAAGCTGAAATATAGGCCGGAGCTCAAAAGTAACCAATTCAGAACTGGCTAAACACTGGTAGTGGCAGTCTCGTGTTTCCATAGTAACAATGGCTAGACTAACATCTACATTCAGATCCATCTAAAACAGGGGTGGGGAACTCCAAGGCCCGGTGTCCTGCAGGTTTTAGATGATGATCCAGCACAGCTGATTTAAATGGCTAAATGACCTCCTCAACATGTCCTGAAGTTCTCCAGAGGCCTGCTAATGAACTCATCATGTGGTTCAGGTGTGCTGACAAAGGGTGAGGTCTAAAACCTGCAGGACAGCAGCCCTTGAAGCCTGGGGTTGCCCACCCCTGGTCAGAAACTCAGCTTAACAGTTCACATGACATTCATGCATTAGAAAGCAAAAGAGCAACTTTAGCTCAGTGAGGTGACAGTGTCAGTGCAGTTTGTCAGTAACACACATCAATGAAAGTGAAGCGATGCTAAAGCCAGAGACCCTGCAGGGGTGTGTCTGTGTGGTCAGAGGAGCCCTCCTCCATACAGATGATCACGTGGCTTTGTTACTGTGAGATTAGAAAACAGCACATGGTTTAAAAAAAACAACTTCATCTAGAGGTCCCATCACTACCTGACCAGCTGTCTACGATGTAAACATCAGCAGCATCTTGATAATGGCCAATAAGGCGCTCTGACAGATGTGCCTGACACCTCCAGGAAACACAATAAGTGGGAGCTTGGCTTGTATCCTTAGTTTCTTAATGTCCTGTCTTTGATGCAAAGACTTACGTGTACGGTCTCATGAGAACAGGGCTAAGTAATGGGTGGAGGAACGAGTGGACTTTTCACATCAGCGCATTTGAGAAACGTTTACAGTAATCTAATAAGTTCTCAGTCTTATGTTATCCACTCTGCCTCTGTTCTGGTGGTGAAACATAGAGCTGAGGACAGAAACAAGTGCAACTGACAGAAACCACAGACACACACCAAGTACAAATGTTGAAGAGTAAAATATTCAGTTGTGATATTTAGTATATTTACTTTTTATCCGTTCCTTGAGGGAGAGCAGGTCGTAACTATTGGGTCTCTGCGGTCAGCTGATTGTGGGCAGTAGCTAGGTCCAGATTAAAAGACGAAACAAGACGCCGTTTCTGAGGTTGTGGAAGTGGACTTCTGTGGACACTACTGATACCTTTAAAGAGAAACGTAAGACCCACCTGTGCAGCCTGGCTTTTATTTACTTTTACACAATTTTAAATGTTCGGTCTACCTTTGTAAAGCACTTTGTGAGCTTTGTTCTTGAAAAGTGCAATATAAAACTTTACTTGCTACATATAAGAAAGAAAAAGGGAACCGTGGAAATTCCTCTAGTGACCAGAGCTGAAAGGTTCTCAGTAAAGAAAGTAAGACTGAAAGCACGAGCACTGTTCACACATACGCTGCTAACATGTGTTTAAGACTCTTCAAAAGTCTGAAACGTCTTCTGCCAGCAATAATAGTCCTCATTTTTAAGCTAGCAGGAAGATGTAGTCGATGTAAACACATTAGCTGACAGCCAGAGACAGGTTATTACACATCGCTGCCCCAGGTGTGTAGAGAGGCCCACTCACAACCCTCAGGAGTAACCCACAGCACCAACAGGACGCACTGTGTGCTTGTTTTCCATCTCACAGTATACCAAGCACAGACTGCCAGCATTTTTTACTGCTCAAGAGACTCTGAGCACCTTAATGTGCATGTTTATTGTCACTTTGTGGGTTTTCCTCATTACTTTTTATCTTTTAAGTCATAATATTGTGTCTCTTTGGGTTCACTTGTGTGTTTTGTGACCACTTTCTATTATTGTGAGCCTTTGTGTAATCCTTTATTTTTCTCATTTAACACCTCTTTGTTGCTGTGCTAGTTTTGGCTCTTCGTTTCTTAGTTTGGTCACCCTTCTTTAACATTTCACAGCTAATATTCTCTGATGGGGAAGTTGGCCTCTTGCTGGTTCTGCACTGGTTGTTGGGGGCCATACCTGATTTTGTAGTTGGGTAAAGTGTGTTTCTTCTTGATGACCCGCTTCAGCTGGTTGACTATGATGGAGGTGAGTTGAGGCAGTGGCCTTCCTTCAAACTGGGACTTCACCTCAAAATCCACCAGCGGATCCTCGAGGAAGGAGAAGGACCAGTGGGAGAAGGGCACGCGCGTGAACTGCAGCCGTAGCCTGCCCACCACGCGCCTCATCTTAACGAACAGGTAAGCAGACTTTCCGAACACCAGCTCGACGTCGATGGCGAGGTGGAAGCCGCCATTGTACTCGATGTCCACCTCGAAGTTGAGCTCTTCGGGCATGCCGTCCTCGTTCACATGCACCGGCTTCATGAGTTTGGCGGTTTTAAAAACCGGCAGCGAATTACCCAGAGAGAAATCTTTCAGACTGAGTCCCTCCAGCAGCCGACCAGCTGTCTTGGTCTGCAGCAGCTCCTCAAACTCCACCTTAATCTTTTTGGTGAGCCAGTGTCTGACGACGGGAGTGTCTCTGAGCTCCCGAAATAGGAACAGAAAGATCGCGTTTAAGAAATGGCACGTTTCGGCTTTTCCTGCATCGATGGGCTCGCTTTGGGAAGGCGGGGGAGGCTGTTGTTTCGGGCCGCCGCCGGTGACAGCTGCTTCCTGCTGCCGTGTACACACGGCCTCTTGCTGCTTAGATGCAGTAGATGTCGTGCTGTCCTGCTGCTGCTGGCCTGCTTCGGCATGATGGCTATTAAAGTAATCCTTCAGCGCATTACCAGGCACTACTTTGACATACTGCACTGTCCTGCCTACGGGCTCAGGGCTTCTCCGGTATATTAGCAGGAACTGTACTATCAAAGTAACGACTGCTCCGAAAAGCGCGGAAACGAGTATTAAGTAAATCATGTCGAGCACGCGCCCTGATATCGACTCAAAGTGTTTTCATAACACAAAGCAAGTTCTACCTGGGCGCTCTCAAAGCTGCCATATCATCTGCTTCTTTCCTGAGCTCCTCGTAGCCGCTCACCTGATTGGACGAATGTGATACGTGGCTGTGCGTGATGACGAAAGCAGGTTTTGATGCGTTCAAGCGGACCTGTTGACCTGAGCGACCGGGTCCGCGACGCTCTTCATAAACTCGGGTCTCCTTTGGTCATAAACAGTCTGGAACATAAAGCTGCCATGTTACCAAAAACCACAACTTCTTCTAAATCTTTAGATTTATTTTTCACGCAGTTTTGCATTAGTACTACATGCAAATGTATTCAGTGCGAATAGAATAGACTAGAATAGAATGCCTTTATTGTCACTATACACATGTACAATGAGATACAGAGCATCTCCTACTCAGTGCAAACATGTGGGAGAAGAAGGGGGGCCGTTTCTGCAGCACTATATACATATGAACAGTATTTGGGGGAAAAAAAAAAAAGATCAAATATATAAATAAAATGTACGAATATACAAATCCGGAAAAAAACTGTTACGTTATTTCCTCTTTGTGTGAAAAAACAAAAAGCACAAAATAAAAAATGTGAACTGGCGAATTTAAAGCGAAATAAAAGGGGAAGACTGTCTGCCTGTT